>JAZHYW010016405.1:0-12500 GCA_037355805.1 Ixodes ricinus
GCAGCCTCAGGCTGGCCAGGCGAGGACAGGAATCGCAGGCCGACTCCGGGCAGGGACGTCAGGAGACGGGAGGGTGTCTCACGATATATTCTGTTTTAATTACATATTTACAGAAGTTTCACCATCGTCCGAGAGCACACTTGCGACCTCTCGTTCGCTCTTTTTATAGAGTCGCTGTCGGTGCTCCCGCGGTCGGCAGCCAATGGTGGCCGAACTGCCAACGAACGTCAGGCTCAGGCCCCGCCCCCACTCGTCCTCACGAGCACGCACGCACATCCTGCAGCGTGGGACGGGCTTCCCAATCCGGCGCCGGGGCACTCTTGACCTCGAAAAGCCGCGCCAGGAGTCGGTGACAATGGGTCCGCTGTCAGCTCTTGCCATGTTGGCCGTGAAGAGATGCCCCCTCATTATCCGGCGTCGAGGCTCAGGAAAGGTTTAGCGGGATAATCCGCAAGTGGCGCCGGACGAAAACTTGGGCTGAACGTACTCGCCCGGAAGTCCCGCCGTCGGCGTTGTCACCGGAATCCCTTCCCGGCAGTGCACCTGGTTTCTGGATCGACTGACCCCCGCAGCCAGAGGGAAGAGTCCGGCTCAGCTCCGCTCCCAGGTGTGGCGGCGTCAATACGGCGCCAGGCGACGTGTTCTGTAAACAACGGCTCAGACGGCCGGTCGCCGATCGTAACAGCTCCTCCGCCGCCAGGCAGTGGACTCGAAGGGGTTGCAGTCACCGCTGCTCTCCGAAGAGTCCATGAAGTTCCGCTTCCTTCGTTGTCTAGGTCGGTCAACGAAGAACTGCCGCGGGTGAAGCAGACTTGGGGGAAGACCTGGCGAAGGCATAACAGAACCCACACAAAGCCAAAGCCGTAACCCCAGCCAGTGCCCAACACTCTCCCAGTGAAATTTACCAGGTAGCGAAAACAAATAATTAAGACCACTAAAGTGTATACAATCTACCCCGTAACTGATACGTCAAGATATCTAGAAAATTTACACCACGCAACCAAATTTAAAGGTCCAGAAGAACATACCGCCTCTGAAAGCCGGCGATTAACTCATTCAATTTTGGTCCCAAGGAAAGTCGTATGATGATGCTTTTCATCAAAATCATGCTAACATCGAACCATACCGTCCCTAAATACATAACACAAGTGACACTCCCATAGACGCGATAACCCTTTTCCGAAACCAAATACACAAAACAATCGCGCTCCAGGTTCGTATCATAACCGAACTATATTACACACGCAAAGAAAAGAGAAAAGGGCAGCATTATCAAGATTTTCAACCTACGCGACAAAGCCTCTGCTAAGCCCATCAGCATTTCCGTTTAGCTTGCCTTTTCGGTACTTTACTTCAAAATTATACCGCTGTAGAGCCAAGCTCCATCTCAGAAGACGCCCATTCTTTGAGGACATGTTTTGGAGCCACGTGAGTGGGCAGTGGTCTGTCTCGAAAGTGAAACGTGTACCTGCCAGATAGCAATCCAACTTTCCGGCTGCCCAAACCAGGCATGCACACTCCTTTTCCGAGGCGCTGTAGGCCTCTTCTCTGGTAGAAAGTTTTCGGCTAACGTATAAGACAGGGTGCTCCGTCCCATCGTCCTCCCTCTGGCTTAACACGGCCCCCAGGCCCCGGTCGCTCGCGTCACACTGCACTATGAAAGGACGGCTGTAATCAGGCGACCGAAGAATCGGCTGGCTCAACAGTTGTCTCTGGAGTGAACGAAAGGCGTTTTCTTTCGCATCACTCCACACCACTCGCGAAGGTTCAGATTTTCGAAGAGCGTCTGTCAGCGGACTAGCGATCTGGGAATAGCCTCGGATGTAGTGTTGGTAATATCCCGTTAAACCCAAAAATGATCTTATGTCCGTCTTGGTTAGAGGTCTCGGGTACTCTTCTACAGCCGCGATTTTGAGCTCAGACGGCCGACGGTATCCCTTTCCCACGATATGGCCCAGGTAGTTCACTTCGGCTCGGCCTAGCTGACATTTTTCCGCTTTTATGGTCAATCCGGCGTCACGCAGGCGATTCAAAACCTCCCTTAGATTTGCCACGTGCTCCTCCCAACTTTCAGAAAACACGGCAATGTCATCGAGGTAAGGAAGAGCAAAAGCTTCCAGCCCCTGCAATACCCGGTTCATGAGATGGGAGAAGCAAAATGGCGCGTTTTTTAAGCCAAAGCTTAACACTACTGGCCGAAAAGTTCCCATCGGAGTGATGAAAGACGCGTACTGGCCTGCTCGCTCCGTTAGGGGGACTTGCCAGTAACCTCTAGTTAAGTCTAAAGTTGACAGAAACCTTGCGCTGCTTACCTGTTCGACCCTTTCCTCGATATTAGGGATTGGGTAAGTCTGGTCCCGCGTTATGGCGTTTAGTTTTCGATAGTCCACACAGGGTCTAGGACTTTTCCCAGGAGTCTCTACCAGGATTACCGGGGAGGTGTAGTCGCTCTCCGCTGGTACGATAACCCCCAGCTCCAGCATTCGCTTTATTTCCTGATCTAGGATTTCTCTCTGCCTAGGAGAGACGCGATAAGGTCTGGAACGGATCGGAGTATCGGTCGTTAACTCGATGTCATGCTCCACTAGGCTGGTTCTCCCCGGTTTATCCGCAAAACAGTCACGAAACTCACTAACCAGCGCGCGGAGTTCGGATACCTGGGTTGGATCTAACTCCGTCTCGCGTTCTACTCTCTCAAGCATTCGCTGGAGAGACTCACCTCCTGGCTCATTACCGACCGTAGGAAAGTCTGCCTCGACTTCTTCAGGCATGTTTAGAGCCAGGTTGACTACTGCCTCCCGTTGTCGGTACGGTTTCATTAGGTTGCTATGAAATATTCTGGCTTCTCTACGCCGGCCAGGCATCTTCACCGCATAGTTCGTGTCAGACAACTTTCCAACCACCTCAGCTGGCCCCTCCCACTGAACTTCTAGTTTATTCTTCTTAGTGGGCCTGAGCAGCATGACCGCGTCCCCTACGGCGAACGTGCGACGTCTGGCTGTTCTGTCGTAATAGAGTTTGGCTTTCGTCTGCGCGGCTTTCATGTTAGCCTCTACTAACTCTCTAGTGCTGTGCATGCGATCAATTAGCTCTAAAACGTAGGCCACAACCGTCACCTGCTCGCCCTCGCCTTCCCAGGCCTCACGTAACATTCGGAGGGGAGACCTCAGGGATCGCCCGTACACCAGCTCAGCGGGACTAAACCCAGTAGTTTCATGCGGGACCGTCCGCAGAGCGAACATGGTAGCAGGCAGACAGGCCTCCCAGTCTTTCTTATGCTCGTAACAGAGCGCGCGTAGAACGCGTTTGAGAACCGAGTGACATTTTTCAACACTGTTGCTCTGAGGGTGGTAAACAGAGCTGTGCACTACGCGAATTCCGCATTTTTCTAGAAAGGTCGTGGTCAGGGCGCTAGTAAAAACGCTCCCTTGGTCGCTTTGGACCTCTGCCGGAAATCCTATCCGAGCAAACACCGACAGAAGCGCGTCAACTACCCCGGCGGAACTAAGCTCTTTTAAGGGAATGGCTTCCGGAAACTTAGTCGCGGGGCAAAGCATGGTTAAGATGTACCGGTATCCCAAATCGGTCACCGGAAGAGGTCCCACAACGTCAATCACCAGACGTCGGAACGGTTCGGTGATTAATGGTACCAGCTTCAGTGGCGCCTTTTGCTTGTCATTTGGCTTTCCAACGCGTTGACAGGCATCGCACGAGCGCACAAACTCTTCCACCTCCTTGAAGCAACCCGGCCAGTAAAATTCCTGTAGCAATCGTGCCTTAGTTTTCTTTACGCCTAAGTGACACGACCAAGAGCTACCATGCGAAAGACAGAGAAGGTCCTTGCGATACTTTGTCGGAACTACTAGCTGGTCGCAACTGACCCCCTGCGATCCCTGTACTGTCGGTAAACCACGCCAGAACGAGTTTGGAACGAAACGTTCCGCTTAGCCACTCCTCCCTTTGAGTGTGGTCCGTCATGTTACGCAGGGTGGGGTCACTCGCCTGTTCGGCCGCTAATGTATCTCTGTCCACCTCCACCAGGCTCTGAAAACTAGATGAGTGAGGCGAGAGAAAATTACCCTCTTCCTCCGGAGTTGGTCTCTCTACCTGTTCCTGATCCTCAGCCGGATCACTCCCACTGTCGCTGCTCTCTCTGGGCGCAACTTCTATCACTTCAGGGATATCGGTGGGGTAAGAGGTAGTTGACCCAATGTGGTTTTCGTTCCGACCGCCCTCACTACCGTGTTCGGTCGACTGCTTAGCTGCGAGCTCGCGCGCCTTGGAACGCGTCAAAGCCTGGACAACTCCTTCCCCAAAGCTTAGGCCCCTTTCCCTCAGAAGGTGATCGGATTTGTTTGAAAAGAGGTAAGGGTACCTCTCGGGCAGGCTCCTCGATACTGCAGCTTCTACTTCTATTTCCCCGAAAGGCCCCTCCACTTTGACCTTGGCAATCGGCAGACATACGCTGTTCTCCTCAACGACCTGTCTAATCCAGGCGCACTCGCCTGTAAAGTCAGATGGACTTACGTAGGACGGATGAATCACGTCCATTGTAGCGGCTGAGTCACGGAGAACTTTGCAAGGTCTGCCGTTCACCACCAAGTCGCGCATGTAGGGCTCCAACAGACGCATGTTCTCATCGTCTTCACTCACGAAAGAAAACACTACTCGTGGTTTACGGCACCCGGCAGCGAAGTGCCCTGGCTCGTGACACCTAAAGCATACTGAAGGTTTTCGGGACTCGAACGCCTTCCCGTGCCCTTTCTCCTCAGGTTTCTTTCCTCCGTTTTCGCCCTCCTTCGCCGCCCCATTTGCGCTACCGCTGTGGCTACCCTTGTCTTTCCCTTGCCGCAACCTGTCTTTAAACCCCGCGCCGGTCCCTTTCGAGGGGTCTCTGTGCTGGCCACCGCGCCCTTCGGGAAGCACGCCACGACGAGAGCTGAACTCTTCAGCGAGTTCCGCCGCTCGCTGCACCGTCTTCACGTCAGGCCGGTCCTGCACCCAGTAGCGGGTTTCTTCGGGCAAGGTACTGAAAAACTGTTCCAGACAGACGCACTCTACCACCTTGTCATGGTCCCCAAAAACCTCGGAACCCTTTAGCCATTCCTCTAAGTTCGACTTCAGGCTGTACGCGAACTCAGGATAAGACTCGCTGGTCTTTTTCTTTACTTCGCGGAATCGCTTGCGAAAAGCGTCGGCGGACAACCTGTACTTTTTGAGGAGGCCTGACTTTACTTTTGTGTAGTCCTCCGAGTCTTCTCTACTCAGCCTGGCTACCACGTCCGCCGCCTCACACGGCAACAACGTCAAGAGGCGCTGAGGCCACGACTCCCGAGAGAAACTTGCCTTCTCGCAAGCCCTCTCAAAATTGACGAGGAATAGACCGATATCCTCGCCAACCCTGTAGGGCTGCAAAAGATTCTTCATTTTCCAGCCCTGCTGCCCCACTGAGCTAGGTTTCCCACTTGCTCGCGCAAGCTCGAGGTCTATCTTTGCCTTCTCGATTGCTCTCTCCTCGGACTCTTTCTGCGCCCTTTCCCTTTCCACGCGTTTCCTTTCTTCCTCTTGTTCTTTTTTTTCGCGTTCCTGGATAAGCTCCCAACACTCCCGCAGTTCGTCCCCGTCAGCACCCGACCGATGAATAGCATCCATAATTAGAGGCTTTCTTTTCAGGCCCGCAATGTCGATCCCCATCTCTAGGCAAATTGCCTCTAGATCTGGTTTGCGTAGTGCCTTAAGATCCATGATACCTGACGTGTAAGTCACTTTTCCTATCACACACCTGGAAGTAGCCCTTTTCTTTCTTCCAGGTAGACGTTCAGAACCAGATTAAATATTACTCTTTGATATCCAAATCCTGGTAAATCTCAAAGGAAAAGTGTCGAACACTCACCGGTGCCGTAGCCCGAACTCCGCAGGTTCCGTGCCGTCGCTCCCATCAGGTCTCTTCCGTGGCTTGGAGTCGATCGTACCGCTGCCATCCAGTTGTTGTGACCGTAGTTGTTCCCCAAGCAGCCTCAGGCTGGCCAGGCGAGGACAGGAATCGCAGGCCGACTCCGGGCAGGGACGTCAGGAGACGGGAGGGTGTCTCACGATATATTCTGTTTTAATTACATATTTACAGAAGTTTCACCATCGTCCGAGAGCACACTTGCGACCTCTCGTTCGCTCTTTTTATAGAGTCGCTGTCGGTGCTCCCGCGGTCGGTAGCCAATGGTGGCCGAACTGCCACCGAACGTCAGGCTCAGGCCCCGCCCCCACTCGTCCTCACGAGCACGCACGCACATCCTGCAGCGTGCGACGGGCTTCCCAATCCGGCGCCGGGGCACTCTTGACCTCGAAAAGCCGCGCCAGGAGTCGGTGACAATGGGTCCGCTGTCAGCTCTTGCCATGTTGGCCGTGAAGAGATGCCCCCCTCATTATCCGGCGTCGAGGCTCAGGAAAGGTTTAGCGGGATAATCCGCAAGTGGCGCCGGACGAAAACTTGGGCTGAACGTACTCGCCCGGAAGTCCCGCCGTAATCCCTTCCCGGCAGTGCACCTGGTTTCTGGATCGACTGACCCCCGCAGCCAGAGGGAAGAGTCCGGCTCAGCTCCGCTCCCAGGTGTGGCGGCGTCAATACGGCGCCAGGCGACGTGTTCTGTAAACAACGGCTCAGACGGCCGGTCGCCGATCGTAAATAGGTTACAATACATAAAATTGAAAGAATAAAACACGGAGGACAAGCACAGGACAACCACTTTCTTTCATTTAGCAACGACGTTTATTTTAAGTAGACATTGCACCTGAATGGGTAATGTAAACGAAGAGGTTAATGAAAACGAAGCTACTTCAAGAACCGATAACCCCATTCATCCGATCGCGGTTCACGCGAACGAATGCATTGGATGCGCGCCCGACTCGCAGGGAACCAAGACAAGAGTAGACACCGCAATCGCCACGGACGTGAAATCATCGAATCCTTTCAATTGGTGAAAGCAGAAAACAACGTTTCATCGGCCTCAGTAACCTTATCAAGACGGGAATTAGAATTGACGTACTGAACTTCAAAAATTTCGCAACTCCCCCGTAAATACACACCATCACTTGTGAAACCACCGTGCTCCTTAAATTTATTCATCTCCTTTCGCCCTTTCCATCTCCCGTTTTCTTTCCTTTATCACCTTTCCACTTCCCAAGTTTTTCTTTCCGTCCTATATCACCCTTTCCATCTCCCAGTTAGCCTTCACCTTATCAACCTTTTCTAAGGGTGTCCAAACAGGATACTACAACACTCACGACTGCTGCAAATCGTTGCTGCGCTGCGCTTCCGGCCGTCGGAGGGGAAACTCTCCTCCGTCAACGCCTGCCGGGGGAAGCAACTTTCTCGCCAGATCTCCCTCGCTTCCTCCACGGCGGCCTTGCTCTGCTCATCACGTGGGTCCGGAGAGCCACCACGCTCTCTGGCTGTCGGTCAATCGCTCAAGGCCTCCGCTTGGAGTCCCTGGAAAATGGGAAAGGGAAGACTCGAGTGTGAGGGGGCAAGCTGCGAGCTCCGGCAGCCGTGTCCAAGGTCGTGTTATCGTCCAGCAGTTCTGGTGGATTGATCGATTCCCGCGCTCTTGTTCCTAACGTACCTCGTATAATAAATAGACGTGGTTGGTTTGAAATTTAATAAAAATAAATGCTATATTTTTAAGTTCTCAGTGTTTCTACATACAACCAAAGTCTCCCATTTGCGCACTGCACTTTATTAATTTTTTCTCGAGCTGGCCGGAGCGGATTTTGACGAAAAGCTGAGCTGGAGGCGGCTGAAACGCGCTTCGACGAAGTACAAAAAGGCGTCCCCGCGGCCAGGAATCGAACCCTGGCTTTTCGCGTGGGAGGCAGGCGCTATTAGCCCCGAGAAGTTCGCGTGGCGCCCCTTGCGGCGAACCGGGGTGACGTCACGGCGAGGAGAGAATTTTCCCCAACTCGCCCCGCTCGCCCTGTGGAGGCTGTGACGACGCTAGCTGGCGGCGCGCTCGTTTCTATTTAATTTTTTTCCCCGTGTTTTTCGTAGGAAGTGTAAATTTTTATATGTGGCTTTATTGAGGTATGGCCTGTAGCTGCAGGCGAAACTTCAACCAACATTTTAAGCATGGTTGACAGGGCAGGCAACGCATGAATCACAGCTGGTATATGAAAATAAAGAAATATGGCCACAATTGCAGGAGCATCACTATAGATTTACATCTCACGCAATAAATGCTGCTGATGGTCTTATTGAATTGGCAGCTTATGTATACTATTTTTTTTGTATCTCTGTTTTTAAACAAGATCGCCGAAGCAGAAAAGCTGCATGCTGCTCGAGCAACATGCTAAATACAGTGTGGGCCATGGGGAGAGAATCACAAGTAAGACAGCCCAAGTGCAGGGGCAAAGTAAAAAAACAAGGAACATTTATTATATACATTGCTCGCATTTGACCTTTGCTGGATTCGGATAGTATTTCAATGGACTACACGGGTGGTATCTGTGGACTTGTTTATATCAACCCTCAAGTAATGTATAACAAACGTAAGCGAAGGTGTCTAGATCGTTATTACTCCCTTAAGCCCTAAAATTGAGATTTTACTTAAATCGAGTTGTTCTAAAGCTAAAATACCAGAAGTTTTTCGCACGCAGACTGTCACCCTTCACAGGTTCCACATTTTCTGCTACTAGTGCTACATCTACCACTGGACAGACGTTCGAATGCTTGCTTTTACTCCTGTTTTCCTCTGTTGTCAGAGAGTCCAGCTGTCGGGAGTTTGGAGGCTGAGGAAGCTTTTGGGGACCTGCAGCAGTGTCTCTTTTAATTGGAAATAAATGACAATTCAAACTAAACGGTGTATTTTTTTAATACCCAAGGCTGGAATAAAGAATGTAAGGAAAAAATATAAAGATTACAAATTACGGTACTATTGCTGTGCATATTTTGGGCAGTTCAATACGTATCATACAGGCAACTGGGGGCGATTCGGCCGTTTTTGCTGCTACCATACAAACTAATTTCCAGTAATTATGCATCTTCTAAGAAATATGCCTGCAAAGGTGTATAAACTATATAATTATTTCACGAACAAGCTAGATTTACGTAAGACAACCCTGTTCCACGAGCACTTCAAAGATCATCAGACGCAGGGCCTTTAAAACATCTGCGAATCAGCGCATGCAGAGTGGCAGCGCAGGGTCGGGGTCGCGAGCTAATTTGCCGACTACCCAAAAGCCCATGATAAAAATGCCACTTCAAATGCCTTGGAAGCGGGATGTAATATCGTCTTAAATCATGAACATGCAAGGAACAGAATTCCAGCGTCTGAAACACTTGCGGCACCGCTTCACTGACCCCTCGCAAAATTGGATTCTTTCGTGTGGGGACGGGAAGGTTCATGGGCGGAATCGCCTCCGCCGATAGCTTTCGGGATTTGTAAAAGGGACAAGTAGGCTCATAAAATGTACGGAAGCACGTCTATATCGGCCTAACTCAACGTCGTGGACACCGGGTAAACGAGGCCCAGCTCCTCGAAGAGCTTGCGGCACACAACGCCAAACCAGGAAACCGGTGCTGGGAAGCGAGCCGATGCGAGATCGCGGAGCGGAGTCCTCTTCCTGACGTCACGGAACACCTCGCCCAATCAGGGCGCGGCGACCGCAGCGACGCTTGTGCTCGCTCTCGGGGCTAATAACCGTTAGGCCACGCGCGCGCTGCCTACCTGGCAAAGCTGCGCGCGCGGCAATATGACCAAAAAAAGTGGCGAGGGTTTATAAGCTCTTTACCACGCTGAGCGAAAGCGAGAACTGAACTTTGCCCATAGCGCCTGCCTGGGAACAAGAAACCGCTGTGAACAGAATGACCGGGTGCACGCCACGTAACGCACGCAAAAGAGACCTCTCCGTCTAATCAGAAGTTAATCCCCAGCATAATGAACGTTATTTCATTTTCTTCACAAATCAACATCGCATTACTGATTAACGAAACGTCAGCACCCGGCCACCGCTAGCTAACAGCCTAACACTCTCTTTTCTTCTCCTCTCCCTCACTTTCTCGGCGCATACTCACTCCAGCTAGCCGACGCTACGATCGGACCGAGGCAATGAAGCAGCACCAAAAGCGCATCGTCATGTTCTAAGTGAGTCTCCTGTCAGCGACTAAACCAATCACTCACAGTGATTGGTCCAGCCGGCGATAGCCCACCCACAAAAGCGACGAGCGCCACCGTGACGATGCGGACTTCAGGGTGCTCGATTCACTCCATCGGATTGTAGCCCACTCGCCTAAAAAAACAAGGACAAAAAAATTACACCAT
This sequence comes from Ixodes ricinus, assembly GCA_037355805.1. Classification (NCBI taxonomy): domain Eukaryota; kingdom Metazoa; phylum Arthropoda; class Arachnida; order Ixodida; family Ixodidae; genus Ixodes; species Ixodes ricinus. Next base: position 10,311 of record JAZHYW010016405.1, read on the forward strand.
CTTCCCGAGGGGAACCATGGGGTGATGCGGAGCATCGCGGATCGTAATTAATTTACTCCCTTCTTGACTGATTTCTTTTGGCCGGCCGGATTTGGGCTGCGGCGGACGCGAGCGGCCGAGAAACGCTAGCAGACGACAGCCGCAGAGTTGCGGGGAAAGCCCACCCCACTGGAAAGCCCTGGCGTGGCGCTGCGACCCGCGCGCCCAAAACTATCCTCTTTTCACTCCTCCGGGGTACGCGCGCAGCGCGCTACCGCTGCTTATATTCACACTTGAAGGAGAGGAGACTAGAGGAGGAGAGTTGCGCATGCGCGCGCGGTGTGAGTAGAAGCGAACGCACGCGAAGTGCACGCAGCTGGTAGAGAGAGAGAGCGGAGAGAGTAACGCGCAACTGTTGGAGAGAGGGAAGGAGGAGAGTTGCGCATGCGTAGTGTGAGTGCGGACTACGACGCCGCGGGACATAGACCCGAGCAAGAGATGCTCCGCATCTAAAAGATGAGTGGTACACAGGACGCCGGGCTGCGCTTTGACTTAAAACGGAGTAGAGCCTACCTCTAGCAAACAATTTCCGTCTGCTAAGTCTGGACAGCTTTGAAGCTTAGACGAAGCGCGCTTTGATCGCCCCGCAGCCCTTTCGAAATCAACTGACCTCCATTTTCAATCCGCCTTCCGGCCCAAGATAAAGCGCAAACAAAATCCGAAAAAACGCCGCTTAGAATTTTCTTTTTTTCTTTTCGTTGAATGATAATGAGGAGGCCAGCCACATAAAGGCCCCTTTGTTTTCTCGCTGCTCCGTATTTCCCGTCGCTAGCCTCGCTTTGGCAAACGACGCACTGCGTATATCGTCAAAGCCCGTTCCAGTTAGCCTTCTGTTTGGCGTTCTGACCGAGTTCCTAGTTGACGCCAGCCGAGCTCGCCCCGGAGGTCGGGTCCTCACGACCGCCGGCACGACCAAAATGTCTGCGGGCTGCAGACCATTCCAAAAATCGCATTCTGCCATCTTTCCTTTTTTTCTTCTTTTTTTTAGTTGCTCTCTTCTGGTGAATATCAAACGCTGTGCGTGCAGTCCAGTGACTCAGCATCTTTTGCCTGGATGATAAGTACTGGGAAGATGAACACTTACTGTGAGTGTAAAAAGCGCAGTGAGTGGCGAGAGGTTGTCTTCTTGCTGGTATTACGTACCGAATTCGGGTTCCAAGTTACAACCGTATGACCGCCCAAACCGAAACTACAACCTTAATCGGTTGCACCCCTAATGAGCTGAGGCTAATGTCAAAAGGCTCTTCATTGCAGTTCTCCTCCAGTTGCTATGTTCCTAAAAAAGTAGATAAAGCGTTACGTGAGTTAAGAAAAAAAGAACTAAAAAAATTAGCAGGATGTTAAAAACGCAAGTTCCAAAAAGAAAACTCAATTTCTGTTGTTTTTAAGTTATTATACTTATTTTTTTTCGACTGGCGCGTATACATCACGAACTGGAGACTGGAAAAAAAGGCCATAGAAACAGAAACCGTCCCCCACTTCCGCAGTTCCGCGTACGGCGCGTCACCCTCCACGTGACCTTACATGTCCTTTCCTGATTGGGTCACATTCATCTCCATGGCGACCACACAACCGGACAGCGAGTAACGAATTCGGTTCTGTCGCATCCTATACACCCCTTTCCTCCCGACCATCCGGGTTCCTCGGCGCCGTAGTCAAACTATGGTCGCGCGCCAAAACGACAGTCGGAGTCATTTCAGCACGTGTTTGCCGCACTCTTTGAACGGAAGTTCGAGCGAAACTGTAACCTACACTCCGAGGTTCTGAGCAGTTTCTACGAGCTTCATATCGCCCTATGTCTTTGATTGTGCTCTGGTTAAGTGTGTGCTACTGTGTCGTGCTCACGAGCACCGAAGACCCCGGCTGCGGGTTCGAGGTCCCGGATGATGACGTCACGTCTCGCCTGGGCCACGAGTCGGATTCGGACGCTGGTTACGACACCGTGTCGAACGCATCGCGTGATGTCACGCGTGACGTCGCACCTGATGTGACGTTTCGAATCGGTCCGGAGCATCCCACGACCGAGGCAACTGCCGCTCTCGAGAAAGAGAACGTGGTCACCCGAGTGTCCTCAACTACGACCACGACGGAAGTGACATCCATTACTCCGGAAACACTCCAAATCGATGTCAAGCTAGACCGCGATCTGTT
>JAZHYW010016405.1:15000-24688 GCA_037355805.1 Ixodes ricinus
TAACGAGAGATCTTCCGAATTGCCAGTCCTGGTCTCCTTGCACTTTGTTTTTGGCCTGTTTAAACGGACAATTAAAACAAACTATTATTTTTATAAGACATAATAAAACATATGTTGTTCTTCAATAATGAACCGCCATGATAAATTACTTATAAGAGCGGTAACATTCCACGGATCTAACAATAAACTTCTGACAAATACGTTGCACGTATCGTACACAGACGAAACGGAAGTATTGACGGCGAACGTAAAGGTAGGATAGAAAATACAGTTTCTTTAATTGACTATTTTTTATCGTAGAAGTTATTCGTTTATTTTTTAAGGGGAAAAATTGTGCAGCTTGTGCATCAATACGCATCATTATATGTTTCAACTTTTTGCTAATACGTTCTCTCTTTTGCAAGGTTATGACTTTCTAAAGCCGCGCGCTGGCTTAGCTGCCTCTTAGAATACTGCGTGGATCTTCCGATGAATAGTCTACACTGGAGTTTGGACCCGCACATATCACTTAGGCGAAGACAGTTGCCTTCATTACAGATGCAGGTTTACATGAACCACCATTTCCTACGTACGCCGATATTAAGGCGAATAAAAGCTGATTCATGCATTTGACACTGCTTACGACCGAGTGCGTTAAAACTTCTTGTGATCTCTTACGAAAGAACACATTGGCGCCATCTGTCGGGTAGCCGTGGAACACTTGGGATATTCCGAGAATTTTCCATTTTCTTCGCGCATCATCTTTTTTTTTTTGTCTCGAAAAACGTTTGAGAACGTTTTTAAGTAACAATGCCTTATAGGCAGTACGTAACATTTGATCATTACGTTCAATCCATGTCCAAACTCTCACCACTGTCCCGTATGCAAATTTCATTTAATAGAATCGACCATCGTTGGACATTTTCACAGATCTCCGAGTTTTTTCGCCGGAACTTGGAAAATCTAGTTGAAAGTTGAAACTGTATTGCATTTTGTGTGAAGTGTGCCACCTATTTGTAGTCGTGTTAATTTGCACATTTGATGCTGTGCGTGAGTTCCTTCTTTTTCTCTGTTGCGCGCCAATGTGAAGACCCGCGTCGTTCTTGGGCACATAAAATAAACAATATTATTAATATTATTACCTTGCTAATACCGCAAAACCGCTCTAGTGAAATCAAATGCAGTTCAAGGGTCACCTCATATATGGCGCAAGCGTGCCGGCGTGTTTAAGTGTGTTCTATCGTAGTAAGAGATGGCAAGAAATCGCTCGTAAGCGAACGCAAGCCTGTGAAGGCGCCTTAAGCCAATAGAGAGGGTCCCTAACACTTTGGGCACCGCAACCAGCTTGGAGCGTCTCGCTATGTTCTGCGCATGCTCTGTGCGGCACCCTAAACCGCTCGGTGGGCATAATCCGTCGGGGCACCCTATTCTAAAACTCTCCACTATATAAAAAAGACAATACTTTTACAGCGAAGCTGTTAAGGTCTAGTTTCCCCAGTTTCGTGTCCGGTACCAAACAAATGTCGACACAAAACTCTGGGACCGCCACCGCCATCTATGAGCGACGGCGGCAACAAGATAACCAGTCTGGTTGCCGCCGTCGCTCATACATGGTGGCAACCTTTCCAGCTATCATAGAAGAATGGATAGTTGGGCGAGTTGGTGGGAGTTCATCGTAGGAAACAGCACGCGTAACAGACGAGGACGAAGAAGAAACACGCGGGACGAGCGTACAGCTTCGCTGGTCTTCCTTCTTCACCGGAGTGGAAAGGCTGAAAGTTTTTTTTTGTTTTGTTTTTTCGCTCTAGAGTTTATTGAGAAACCCGAGCCGTGCGACTTCGGCCAAGGCGAAGAGCTGACCATGTGCGACTGGACCAACTACTTCAACGCGACCCCCAAGATGGCCTGGAAGCCCGGCAAGGGGGACACGGCCCTGTGGCTGGGGGACCGCGCACGGACCATACCCTCAACACCGGTGAAGGTATACGTGCGCCTCCCACATTCCCCCCGCACCTTCTACGCACCAAGCACGCGGCACTGCACGTCACGGCACTGTGATTGCGCCGTTGTCGGCACTGCACCTAATGCGAATCTGGTTTCTTCGCACTGAACTTCACTGGCGAATTACACTGGTTGTTTTGGAGCGCTCCGGGATCGACTTTCCAGGAGCGCGCCTATTTCGCCGGGTGATCGGGATCGAGAAGGACATGTTCCGCTCGTCGTTTTGGATCACCTCCCACTACTGCAGGGCTCTAGTTGCGCTTTTTGGACTCCCACGGCGACTAGGGAGAGGAAGTGACGTCAACAACGCAGCAAACGCAGATTGGATGTTGACTGGTGAGAGTCACTGATGACGAATTTCCGCAGAAGAAAACAAAGCTCACTTTTTCTTTGATTTCGTCTAGGGAAATTCGTTATCAGCGACTCTCACCAATCAACATCCATATACGGCGTTTGCTGCATTGTTGACGTCACTTCTTTCTCCCCAGTCACCGTGGAAGTCCAAAAAGCGCAACATAGGGCCCCAGGTCTTGATTCGGATCCGACCAGCCTGACCAGCCCTTGGCGCGCACGTGACTTCCTTCTCGCCGGGCATCTCGGCTCGCAAGAATTCGTAATGGCCGCTCGCTATGTGCCGCTTTACTGCTGCTGCTGCTTGATGACAGTTCGTCGTCAAGTTGCTCAAGCAGCCCCTCCAGCAGCAGCGACTCGAGTTGCAACGGCTCAGTGACGGATCCAAGAAAGGGGGGGGCGACGGGGGCAATTGCCCCCCCCCCCAAACCAGAGTCGACCCCCTCCCCCTTCTTGGAGGGCGATTTGACATGGGTGGACCTCCGGTGCACACGGAAGAATGGGAGAATAGTATCCTTACAAATGTCCGCCCCCCCCCCCCCCCAAAACGGAGTTCTGGATCCGCCCCCGCAACGGCTGCGAGGATTGCTCGTATGTCCCGCATGAATTCGACTGCCTTTACGGACCTCCTCAGAAGAGGCCGAAAATCGAGACGTACTTGGACACCGCTCACGAGTATTCCGATCAAGAGGCAAGTGGGCTACGCTGACGCACATCGCTTATCGACACATCTTTCGCATCATAATTAACCTCGCACATGTATTGAAGACGTGTTGTTAGCGTCGCGATTGCGAAAACGTTTATCTTAGAGCGGGTACAGTGAGCCTCCATGATATGGGCAACAACCTTCTCTCGGTCACTCGTTCTTTTTTCTTTTTTTATAAAATGAATAAAGCATTTTTGGTATTATTATTATTCGAGATCCGGAACCGCGGGAAGGGGATGCCCGGGAAGGTGAATGACTGGAAGGCATCCGCCGATCCCGGAGGATTGGTCATGTTCCACTGGGGATTCAGAGGCAGAGCGACTCCGTTTGGATCGCGTGCTCCATCTCGGATGTTGTCTACTTATCCCGGCGCGGTCCAAAACGACCAGTGGAGTTCGCCAGATGGGATTCGGGCTCAAGGGACAATGCCTCCGGTCATGACACGAAGCAGTCAGTCCCCATGTCTTTCTCAACTGCGAATCTCGAGATAGCCTACAATGTTGAACAGACCCGTTAATTATTACGATGTATCCTCACTAGAGTCAAGCATACGTTTAGAGCATCGACACTTCCTTTCTCTATTGCCCTGTGCTCACCTTTATTTTTTTACAGCGGAGCTGTTAAGAACTAGTTTCCCAGGATCGTGTCCCCACGCAAAGAAATAAAGACACCAAACTCTGGACACCCACCGCCATCTATGAGCGATGGCGGCAAGCCACGTATTTGGTTGCCGCCGTCACTCCATAGATGGCGGCAGCCTTCCACTCTGGCTTGCCGACTTGCGGCCGGCCATTACTTTGCGTTGTACAGCTCCACTGGTCTTCCTTCTTCACCAAAATAAAAGTCTGAAAGTGTTTTTTTTTTTGCCCAACCTATCTAAAGTTCAGTAGCTGCGGCTCTCGAACCGATGAGCTGTCGAGAAGCTCCAGTAATAGCGTTTTGCTATGTTGCAAACCGATTTTTAGAGCGCGGCTCTTAGGCGCCCGTTTCCGAATTGAGCCGCATCGCCGTCTGCGTAACCGCGCGTTGTATGGGACGTTTCCCCGCTAAATTTAGCGAGGAAATTTTTCCGCTAAATTAAGCGGGGATATTTTTCCGCTAAATTCAGCACAGGAACTTTTCCCGATAAATTTAACGAGGAAGTGTTTGCTGACAAATTTAGCGGGTTAAGTTTCCCCGCTAAATGGCAGGGAAAAAGGAGGGAAGGGCACGGAGGGAAAGGAGGGGCATACCCTTCCCTCCTCCTCCTCGAGAGCGGCGCTCTAATTCGGCATTATAGAAAGAATTTTAAACGTCTTTCTTTCTTTCTTTTTTACATTTTTACTTTTTGGCACGGAAAAGCGTTTCCTGCAATTTTAGATAAAATTTCAGGTTACTGGCAACAATCACTTTAAGCACCAAGAAGGCTGAAATGTCGTTCCTCTGAAGCGTAACTGACTCTAATCTTCAGTAACAGCTGCAGGTACAAACTAGGGACGCATTTCTTTTTTTTTACCACAACACGTTTGATCACAGGATAACAGACGACAGCCACGACGCCATCTTAATTTCACATAAGCGATTATTATTATTTTTTGTGGGATTTTGCGAGTGATTATATTACCTCAACTTTGTGCTATGCTATTTTACACTTTCTGCAGCGTTGTCAAAACTACTTGCGCGAGTTCATGGTTTGGACTGGATGGAAGCGCCGAAGGACAGGGACAAAGTGAAGCAGGCAACGACAACACGGAGCGCTCCGTGTTGTCGTTACCTGCTTCACTTTGTCCCTGTCCTTCAACGCTTCTATCCATTCATGAACCAAATAGCCCAACTGAACATTTCCTTGCGATTCATGGTTTGGCCTCGCCTTCCACCGAAAGAAACCGAAGCCACGTGTTCGCTGAACAGTGCACAACTGTATCACTGTGGCAACTACGCTCGCTTCAACAACCTCACGCGACAAGGTTGACGCCCAGTATGATCGACCCGAGATACGCTCTGTTTGATCATATGCAGACGGTAAGATTGTTTCTCCGCACTGCTACAAGTATCATCCTCCTGAGTGACGTCACCGTCTTGACGACGTCCGCAGGAGGGTACATCTTCTTCGAGACGTCATTCCAGAGCAGTCCTGGACCTAGCATCGTGTCCGGCCCCGAGACGACGTCTCCTGGGGCGGGTGACGCCACCGCGCCTACCGTGATGCCCACCACCAGAGCACCCGAGACTCCGCAGCTGTACTACGAATCCGTCGTGCTGGCCACGAGAGAACATCACGCCCACAGGTGAACCATCTCTCGACGGAGCCTATCACTGCCGAGATGTTTCGGTGGCACCCTCTTAAGCCGCACTCACACAGCTATGCATCATCCAAAAGACAGCCTGCAGACACCGGCTGAGGCGTTCCTTGAATGACGGTCACATTGGCCACACAAACAATGTCTGCGGACATCTTCGAAACATGAAACAAACATGCTTTCAACATGCTTGAGGGCGTGTCCGCAGATAAAATAATGTCTCCAGAGAACACTTTGTCTGTTGTATGATGTGTGATCAGTACGACTGCGACTTTATGGTTCCCATCTGTGACGTCACGGCCAGGATTTACCCCGCCGTGCCGTCACGAGTTGTGATTCTGGCCACTTATCATCAGTTGCAAGCGACAGGTTCGAGAGTATCTGTAAAAAGCACGGTGGAAGCTCGGAGTCATCGCATTCTTAAACCACTAGCGTCAGCGTTACCTGTCTGACGTCAGTCTTTCTTCTGTCGATGAAGTCAGAATTAATCCTACTTAAGAAGTCATAGTGAGCATTCGGCCGATCGTGCAAAGCCGATTACAGCGACGCTTCTGGTTGCGCACGTCGTGGCATCATAAGATCCGCACAAGAGGCTCACAGAAAGCAAAGCTCTGCCCACATTGAAGAGGGTAGGTGCTGCCAGTGGCCCTCTTCTGGTAAACTGTTTTTCAATGGCCGCTATGCGTCAATAGTTTTAGCGAACGCCGACTTTTCATCGAAATACGCTTTAGCGATTGGTCGGCCGCCCGCGAAGAGGCGTTTACGGGTGGGCCAAGTGGGTTAACATTTTTGTAATGAGCCGCCGCGGACTGCCGCCGCGAAGCGGCGTGAAGGCAACGGGAGGGGTGGGTTAACACGCGCCCACGTTATTCGCTAAAACGTCGATTCGCTCAAATGGCGCTGTTCGCTAAAACATCATTCGCTCATGTGATATGGACCCGGCGGTGTCGCATTCTGATGACGACACGAAACTTTTGTTTTCTTTTTCAGTAATTCATTTTTCTCCAAAGTCGGGGGGGGGGGTGGCAAGTAGAGTTTTTTAGAGAGCAATCTGGTTAATATTTCAAAACCGAAACTATCTGCCAGAGGCATGGCAACGCTGATCATCAGCTGCACAGTGGTCAACTTGTAAAGTTAAGTTCCTTTTCTTTTTTTTTCTCGTATGTTTGGTGTTTAAAACGTTCATGGGGTAATAGCGACAAAAATTAAATAGCGGTAGGGTTAGGAGTTAGATTAGCGTAGGCGGCCTGGTGAGCCATTGGAAGGTAGAGTAAGGTCAGTTTTTGTGTAATTTTTAACGGGCTTTTTCTTTCTTTTTTCTTGATAGACGCGCAGGTATAGGTAGGCGATGAGTAAAAAAGCAGGAAGATCAAAGGGGATCTGAAAACGGTGGAGTGCGGACAGTGCAAGCGGTGGTGTTATTTAGAAGAAACTGACTCGAGACGAGCAGAGAAGAAGTACCTTCGCTTGCCAACTCTGTGAGGAGATTGAGGAAGGCCTCTGGAAGGCTAGAAGGAGAGTGAAGGGGCTAAATTCGAAGAGAATAAGAAAGAACTGAAAGAAGAGCTGGAGAAAGCAGGTCCTGCTCCGAGACGCAGGTCGGCGAATTGACGAACAGGGGAGACCTTGAAGTGAGGTGGCAGGAGCTTACCCAGGAATACGAAGGCAAGCTAGAGCACATGGATGCTGAGATTAACGAGGAAAGGAGAAGCTGGGCCGGAACCTGGGAGAAGCAGGTGGAGGAGCTCAGGCAGGGGAATTCAGCGAGGAAGGCAGGACTAGAAGAACGAAAAAAGGAGTGTGAGGATAGAGAGGGGTGTCTAATTGGTGTAGTTAAGGAAGACAAGGGAAAGAGCGAGGATGGACGAACAATGATGGCAGAATTGCAGGGTAGCACTCTCACGATGAGAGGTTGAGAAGAGGGTCAACCTAGCAGCACTGATGGGAAGAGGCGAAGTGGAGTCGACGGTGAGGCGAGCAGTGCCAGAAGGTGCAAAGATGGCCAAGGAGCGGGGGCCAGCAGTGTGGACACCACCGAGGTTTTCAGGACCTATACGGTGAAGCAGCGAAAAAGTAGAGAAAGAAACTGGTGGATTGTTAGAGCCTGGTCTGGTGCCGGTGGTGGAGGGCAGGCCCGGCAGCGTAGTCGGCAGGAGAAGGGGGGAAGCCGGCTGGCGGTCAGGAGGGTCCTGGTATTAGCGGTGGGGGAACTCGACGTGGCAAGGATCCGAAGAGGGAGTGCTAAGCAAGGTGAAGCGGGGACAAATGGGTTGCAAGTAGAGTCCCAGCCAGGAAAGTACGTGACGTAGATGCCATTGCCGAGAGCAGAGGAGGTATTGTGGGACAACATGGGAGGGTGGAGAACACTAGTGTTTGATCCATGCAGGACTCATGCCGGCTGATGTTGAACGGGAGGAGCCAGAACTCCGGGAAAGCAGACAGAGGCAGGAATGGAGAAAAACTAAGAGCGGTTGGGTGAAGGAGGGGGCATGCAAATATATGCACTATCCTACGTGTCTGGAGGACAGTTTCACCGACATTGAAGAGGCGCGTCCTTGGCGGCTAATCTGAGTGATTAAGGAGATGAGCCGACGACTTCAGTACGGCGTAAAAAAGAGAAACTGTGAAAGGTTATGCGGCTGGTTCCTGCCGCTTTTACACGGGATGGAATCTACTGCACAACCGTTCACTAGGGGGAATACATTCCACTCCGCTCGTGTGCGTGAGACAGAACGCCTGCAGCGCTGAATCCAGCCCTTAACGGAGGGGAGGTCCGCGTCTGTCGACGCGCACGCGCATCAGGATGTTAGTGGCGGCCGCGGCGGCCGCGTCTCCAAATTTCTGCGCGCCGCGCCTGGTTCTTTTTTTTTTTTTTTTTGCCGATAAGCTATTATTATTATTCAGTCTGCAGACATTTTGGCACGACTTCGCGCTACGCTACGCCGGTGGCTCGGTGCGCCAGTGCAGGCGGTGTCGAAGGTTCATCGCCATAAATATTATCTTTCGATGAAGATGTTCAACGATAACGTAATGATGAGCTGGCATATTCTGTGCGTGGAAAGGTGTGTGTATCCATCATCAATATTATCCAGGCCACAGCCATCTATCACCAACGGGGGTCAGCATTTAAGTGCTCCTCACCTACACTCACAGCCACACTCACCTCGCCCCTCCCTCACCCTCACAGCTACACTCACCTTCGGCCACTACTCCACCCTCACTCTCCGTCCACACTCACCTTCAACCCTTCCTCCCTCACACAGACCTCACGCACTCCCGCGCGTCCTCACGCACTCCCCGCCCTCACTCATGCCTACGCCTCACCTCTCGCCCTCACGCACTACGTGCTCCTTCCTTCTCTGCCTACCCCTCACCCTCCCCGCCCTCGCGTGCCTCACCTCTCGCCCACCCCCGCCCCCTCGCGCACTCACTGCCCCTCTCTCCCCTCACGCACTGTGGCCCTCACCCCTCCCCGGCCCTCACGGACTCGCAGCCTCAACACTCGCAACCCTCACCCTCACACACTCTCTGGCCCCTCACACCCCTCTCTCGCCATGGCCTGCACCCTCACTGCCTCACTGCCCCTCACTGCGCCCCTCACGCACTCCTTACCCCTCACACCATCACAGTCCTTCCTCATTCACTACGCTCTCACTCACTCTCACACTCATGAATTACCTGGTTGAGAACCTCACTGCCCTCACCTCACCTGTGACGGGCGTGAAACCTCATAGTGAGGTTTTGCCAGGTATGCACACGTTGCTGCGATAAGTGGTACAACGTGCAGAATCAACCGCAGCTCCACCGCGACGTGACGTCATGGAGGTGCTGCGGTTGCGATATATGTTCCTTGACTAAAAAGCTGATTCGCTGCCACCCCATAAGATGGTCGCATTTTCTGAATCTCGCTTTGGTTGGTGTGTGAGTTCACTTTAACGTAATATTTCGGCTGTGATCATGTTCATTTCAGCGATAACAGTGTTTATTTCGGTTTCGTTGTCGACCGGGTTACTTTAAGGTAACTGCAAAGAAAAAGTGTAATTTTTAAACAACACCTTCCCCAAAACAATTTTCCGCAAAAAAAAAGTTTTTTATGTCTTGTGCGCCAGACCGATTTTTGTTTGCGGCTATTTCATCAGTTTTAAATCGCGCGCCCACCTGATTAATTACGTCACGTAATGCGCTGCTCTGTCACGGGTGACGTGTAACGCTCACCTCCGCGCGTCGAAATAGCGGGAGTTTCAAAATGTGGAGAAGTTGCATCAGCCTAAATTACGTCCTGTGGCGTAATATTGTGAAAAAATTTGTTTTTCAGGAAGATATGTTTTGTGACGTATGCTTGTCCCATTTAGAGCAAGCATGTCACATTTAA
>JAZHYW010016406.1:0-15082 GCA_037355805.1 Ixodes ricinus
TCAATCAATCAACCATATATCTATATACCAATTAAATTTTTTAAATATATTTATATGTTATTTCTTCTTAATTCGATAGATGAAAGCAATTAAAAGAGGGTCTTTTAAGTTGTCTAAAGTTCTTATAACTACAACGTATTTTACATTGAACTATAGCATCACGGGTTCGACGTACATCAATGATTACAAGAGGGACCTTCTATAACACAATAAAAAGATGGGTCTTCTACAATTAATTTAACAACACTAAATAGGGGCCTACTAGTCTACGGTTTTTAAAATTACAATGCATTTTACAGATTGTACTCGCATCGCGTGTTCGATGGAGATCTTTACCAAAAGAGCACATCCACGGAATTTGATGTACTGTAAACGACTTAATTTTCGCGCCTACAATTCGCGAAAAATAGGTCCCGCAAAAAAATCCAGTAAAAGTTAAACACATTGGAATCTATATTGATATCCCACCACGTCGCGAAAATTAGAACCCGCGAATTATTTCAAAACTTAATCTCTGACCTAAATCGCGAAATATTGAGCCCGCGAAAAATAAGTCGTTTACAGTATACCAAGGAAAAAAAAAGCAAAGTACTGCAAAATCGTGATAGACATGCAATTCTTTAATAACCTGACAACCTCAATAATAATAATAATAATAAACGACTTACCTCGAGGGCGTACGATTTGTTTCTCATGGTGGCCTGCACTACGCCGGTAATGCACTTCAGGTCGTCATCGTAACTGATCTGCATAACGTGTTTTAATTTTACGGCATTTTCACCCCTCTGAACTAAGCTGGGTACTTCACAGAAAAAAAAAACGCTCACTGCGGAGGCCTCTGTGGTCATGGCGATGCACTTGTTTGTGTCGCTCGTTTACCGACGGAATTCATTGAAGACGCCCGCTGCAACAAGGGCCAGGAGATCTATCGTGTCGTTTGCTACTGAAGCAAAGCGGAGGGTAATACTCTAGAAATGGCTTTCATCATTGCAATACGACACTGAGACGGCCAGTACATATTTCTAATTAGATATCAAGAAGTTAGGTTGCTTACAAAAAATATTTACTTGTAAGAAAAAAATCTAGCCTCTTGTGGAGAATCCATGCATTAGCCCCTAGCAACAGTTTGTTTAAACCCAGACGCCATGTTGTGACGTAGTCATTTACGGGGTCCATTTCTTTTCAGAGGCCGCTCCATAGCCCCTCATTTTAGTGCTGCGCCGTCATTTGATTCCAAGTGTCGCACGAGGCACGGGCTCGTGCATTGGCGTATTTGATGATTTGATGCCGCTTGCAATACAAACACGTCAAGGGGCGTTACTGAGGGCGTGTGACTCTTCGGTGTGACGCAGGCTTTATTCCAAACCTTACCCGAGTGATCTGTCTCCTACGTCAGCGGGTAATACCACGTGACATAGCGAGTAAACGATCCACGATTCGATTTTGGAACGGCCAGGATAATCACCTGTATACTACGCGGATTGGCTTCGTCTTGGGCTACGGCAAAAAGAAAACACAGCAGTGATGGCAGAAAATAGCAGACGATCTCTTTTGATCATGGAGAAAGCACTCGTAGTGGTGCGATATTATTAACCGCTTTGAAGCTCTTCTTTGACTATAACGACGGGGTGTTTTCTGAGGTGGCTCCACCAGCCCCTTTTGCTCACCTTGCTTTTGTGCGGTATATTCAGATCAAAATTTCTTACGCCTTCCAGTTATACATTACAATGTTGCTTTTATTAATCAGCATGATCGCTGCAAGTCTAGTCCAGGTGCCCTAAACGCACACGTTCCACGCATCGTAATTTGGACCGATTACGGTTTGCGGAAATTGTTTCCACACGGGGAAGCGGTACAGCGCAGGGGGCTGTCTCAACAGTGATATGTAACTTACGTTCGCTTTAGCGCAGAAACCACAGAGAGAACTTACAAACCACTATAGGCAATTTCTTGGGGAGGGAGATGGGGTGGGGTTGTTGACTGTTCATATACATGACATCTTCGAAGCCTTCGCTGCTTTACAAGCGTTAACCTTTCATTACACGCACTTTTGAAAAAAAAAAGTGCTTCCACATCATCTATTGCGTTCGAACATTTGTACTCTTAAACTTAAGCATACGGAGTTCCCTCCAACGCCGAGGACGAGGATGCGGAGAAGCTCCACTTTACGTTCGCACTCCGAAAATACCAACAGGTATGCCTTCCTCGGGAAGGTGCACGGTCTGGATGTGGTGCACAGTCAATTATTGTTTTGAAACAGCAAATCGCAATAACCACACATAAATTACTGCACCTCATTTTTTGTCATTTCAAACGTCTGCCACCAAAGCCAACGGAGCAAACGAGCTTTGACAGTTGTTGGTGCATAAAGCAGACGGCGAGCGGACGGCGAACAGTTCACGTGACATATTTACACGATTTGATCCGACATTACCCACCGATTGGGGAGAGTAGCGTGAGTAATTACTCCGGAGTAAACAACCCGCTTCTGGAACGCAAGTTCTGACGTCATCGAGCAAGCGCGAGTAAGTTTTCAAACACCACGGTACGAAACCTTTACTCCGGAGTTGGATCGAGTATATTTTGGAACACAGCTACACAGCTCCAGGGACTCGCGGAGCGCGAGGTTACGTGGCACGTTCTTACTGCTAGATTGGCTGCATAAGTCGTGGCGTCGGCGGCTGTCACTCTAATAGACCATTTGCTGTCTTACCCAAGCATCAAGGAGAATGCTGGGATTGGTGTTCCCACGCGCCACACGCGCACGCCTTTCCTGTATAAAAGATTCGAAGTAAATAACCAAAAGAAAGCATTGACGAACGCGCGTGCCAGATGCCTTTTGTTTTAGGTTTTTGCTTTGGAAAAGTTACTACTGCTGAGGCCAGCACGTTGCGGCGCGTGGAACACCGTTCCCTGCATTCTCCTTGATGCTTGGGTAAGACAGCAATAGGTCTATTGAAAGTGAAAGCTCGTCGCGCGGTGGCGAGACACAGCGCTTTGCCATGGCCATGGAGTTAATACAATAAACGCTAAAGGTTCAGGTGGCGCTAGTGTGCTGTTGCATTTGAAGCCCCTTGATAAAGACGTTTTGTACAAGTAGCGCCAACCATTGTTGTGGAAACGCCCAAGGTACCTGCCACGAGCGAGTGCTCCGCCGCCATTCGCTTCCAAAGGGACGCTAATTTCAGTGCTGCGCCACCATTTGCTTCCAAGGGCCGCTCGAGACACGGTCGTCGTGCACTGGCACATTTGACGCTACTTGCAAGACAAACGCAAACACATCGAGGGGCTTTAGTTGCATTTTGAAGCAGACAGCAACCAGTCTAAATTTTACTTCCGGTAATGCATTCCTATATATGGGAAAAGATACAAATGCGTTTTCTCTTCGCGCTCGATTATAAGAGCAAATATTGCTTAGTGTTGTGGCAGACCAAAAAGTTTGGAACGTTTTACAATCGGATGTGCAAAAGTATGTGTTAGAGCGTTTTTCTTTCGAATTCATGGCGTCGAACACTTGGCTAAAATAGCCCAATGCACATGTATAATACGTGTTGACGTTGCAGGCTGCTGTTGCAGTCATGTCTGGTTAATATGGACCCCGTTAATATGGATACCCCGCTATATGGACACCAGTTTCGGGGACAAAATGGGCAAATGCATGCATTTTTGTCTCGTTAATATGGACAACCCGCATTATGGACGATTTTCGGGGGGAACGGAGGCGTCCATATTAACGAGACATCACTGTATAGGGCACATATTTACGCATATGATCAATGCTATGAAGCACACAAAGCGAATCAGCTTGACAAAACCCCAAAAGGATGCTAATATATGCCGAATCAAACAATCAAAACAGCAACAAGAATGAAGCATGGATTTATAGAACGAAGAACACGTACTGGAGTTTTGTGTTTCGTTTCAGGCGTTTGAATGATTTTACAACTTGAATAAACCCTACGCACTTTTTAATTGTTCTTTTTGCTTGAATTGATAGCTTGTATTGACATATCATACTGTAGAACATAGACCTGGGCATCAATTGTTGCTAAGTTAAACACTGCTCAGTAATAAAAAATAAATAAATAACATTAACTAAATAAATTACACTTTTATAATGTGAATAAAGCTACATAGTACCCGTTACGGGTAAAGGAACTAAACTGATTTCTAATATTCCCTGGCGAAGACAAAAATATTACGTTTTCCCATAGAAATGCACAAGACTGGAAATGTAGACTGGTTGCTGGGTCTGCTTCAATTTGGAACCGGAAGTCCCGTTGACACTAGCGCCTGCTGAGCCTCTAGCGTTTATTGTAATAACCCTATGGCTATAGCATTCCTACGTCATGCATGCGTCTCCTTTCATTGACTCTATTTTTTGTGGTGCAGCAGACAGAAATATTACACAGGCCATTCCCCGAGAAAACGGCAAAACTGATCTCGGCGTTGTCAAGCAAAGGACTCGTGCAGCGAGTCCCCGTCCGTGCAAGCTCCTGAAAACAGCAAACGCAACAAATCCTCTGCTTGGGGCATTTGGTGCTGGTGTCGCCATCTTGTTGAACCCATTGAAAATAAATCTAGCAAAAACTGTCCTGTTAAATTTATTTACACAAATACGGAAATACCAAGGCATTTAAGCTTCTCGTCAGGGTGTTAAAATTAAGATAGGAGACGCCTTTAGTAGGTACTGCCATTCGTTTTGTCACTTTTATAATCTAAGTAATTTTAATTTCGAAATTGCCTCAAAATGCGCTTAAAACATTAAAAATAGTCATATTTCTGAATTTTATTAAAAATCAAATCTACAGCGCTTTAAGGGTAAAATTTCGTGGGTCATTGTGAAGATGTAATGAAGGTCGTACGTACGACCTGTCATTACATCTTCACTATGACTCACAAAAATAATCAATACTCTGGCGCATTCCTAAAACTCAGGTTTGTGTAGCGCAATTTCCTCACTGAGTGACGAGCGGGTGAATCCCGCTTAAGCACATTGTTTTTTCAGGATCATAAAAGTAATTGCAATGAACAAAAAATGTTGTGCCCCCCCCTTCAAAAAAAAAAAAATCACATTCACATTATTTTTATATTGGGGATCAATTTGGGAGGCACAGAATGTTTTGATCTAAGCATAGTGTTTATTCATAAGCTCTTCCGAGTTTACGCCCCTAATTTAGTGATGAACCTGAATCAGTGTATTAGTACATATCAATATCATTTCCCCACTAAATTTACCGGGGAAACGCTTCGTGCGGAATTGAGCGCGGCGCCTATCTGGTAGATTTAGCGCGTTGCACATTTACGCTTTACAATTTTTGAAAACTTTTTTTGTACGAAACTGTCGAAACACATGTTGTATAAAAAAACAAGATCACCTAATTTTATCATAATGGGCGTTGAAGATGGTAATGGAAAAAATATGAAGGTTTGAATGTTTTTTTTTTGTAAATGTGCTTCAATGAGATTTCTTCATTCACTGGCAAACGCACAGGTAGTTTCTAAGTTGTATTCCCGTATTTCAACCTACTCTGGTCTTCCCATTTCCCTAATCCTTCACCCTTCTTGAGGGAATGACACTAGCACCACTTAGACAGACAAGGCCCGAGTTCGCCAGGTTGACGTCGTCACGACGTCACGAAGAGAAGGCCATTGTCTCGCCTAAAACACAGGGGCACGTTTTCCCATGTAATAGGGAATTTGCTTGGTGGATTTAGGAACGTTTTTAGAGCGCTTTTTTTGTTTTGTTGATGATATCCTCTTCTTGGCGTGCAAGCGCGTGCTCGCACCTAACACTACCGCCATCCAGAGCCGTATATTAGGAGAGTTTGGACAATAGGCGGAGCAAAGGCCGCCGCCAGCGCCGAAGATGTCCCCCACGCTTAGAGCGTGAACTAAATTTGTGACACAGCGTCGACCAATCAGGAGACCTCTACTCCATCTCACAAATGTCTGCAGTGAAGACAAAGGCACAGGCGCGTGAGCCTAGCTCAGCGAAACGCTTTTGTTTGTACGAGACCTCGTGCATAGGAGGCACTTTCCAAAGCCACCGCGCTCGTGCCCACGCCTTTGTCTGCACTGCTAGAACAGCGTCCTGAGACTGGCTGAAAGAAAGCAGTGCAAAGGGTGGGGTGCGCGAGCGTCTTGAGACGCGGAGTCCCGCTCGGCACGGCTCAAATTATGCTTCGTTTCACTTTATCTTCGAGCGAAGCCAAAGCTAGAAGCGCGAGACCAGCGCTTTTGCATTTCTCCCCAGCTCGCGCGCTCGAGCAAAGCCTGAACGCACGGAGCTTCCGTGCTCGCGCTTCCAGTTTTGCCTTCGCTCGCACATAAGGTGAAACGAAGTATAGTCGTGTCACGGGTTTGGAGACACACGACCACCGCTAAGGGCGTTTCGCGGCCTGTGGTTGGCCCCGAGATGCTCGCCTATTCAAACCAATGTACGGCCAAACTCTCTCAATAAGCGGCTCTGCCGCCACTCTATCCACTAACTCTGGCTTGAGCACTTTTGGACCGCTCCAAATCCACCAGTAAAATTCCACGCAAAACTTTGTTTCAGCCCAAGATACCAGACGCGGCAGACACCACGAGATAATGGGACTAATCAGGCAGTGTCAACAGCGCATAGTCACTCGTACTTGTCTGTTTAGGATTGGTTCAGCGATGATGGAACACGTGCAGAAACACGAGGAACACCATGACGGTGCGTTCTTTATGCTCTCTGATCGGTCCGTGTCAGCTCGTATCGTCAGATGAGTCTGGACGCAAGACGATACGAAGTATGGTGAGCCGACGCGATGTATTGCGTGTGCCCGTGCACGGTTTCCGTAAATCCGGTCAGTTTCTTTCTAAGTTTGAAAATATCATCCGCTTTCTCAAGTTTTATTGAAATGCGAACTAACGTTGACGTGCCGAAAACGCGCTTTGTGTCGCAATAGTTGCAGTGACAAAGAAAAAAAAGGGAACGCAAGTTGTACACCGCGGGACACTGTCGGTGCGAACAAGACATTCGACGTTCTTGTTTGTTGTTTTGGTTGTCATTTTACTTCGGAAAATGTGTTGGCGAGCACCAATTTTAACCTGGTGACCTACATTAGTATCCCCCCCCCAAACAACAATTGGTGACAGGTTAAGAAAAGCAAAGAAGCTCCCATTTCTACCGCGATCTTCTACACTTGATAGATCTTTGTCACCTAAGCCTTTGCGAAGTGGCAACGAGCGACTGCCAGAGACAGAAGTGTCTGCCGTTCTTAGTCTGCCTGAGGTATACCTCTGACATATTTCCTGTTTGAAGCCATTAGAAACACAGGAGAAAACATCGGTGATAGCTTGTTCCGCGCTAAGACCGTCGCGCTAAGGCTTTCACGCCGAAGTGTCGCGCTACACTGCGCATGACACTGTTAACGCGAACAAAACATCGGCGAGCGTTTTTTTAGGTATTGATAGTGATCAAATTTTACCACTTAAGTTGGTACGAAGTAGGCACGATAGCACAGCTAATACACCGTGCAAAATGACAGTCATGCAGCCTACCGTCTGTGGGGGATGTTAGCTCGCGTTTGTATGGCGGCCATGCCTGTGGTATTACAAAAGTTTCTTCAAACGTATTCGAAGCATAGATATGTAGGAAGCAAAATGCCTAAAAACATGCGTGAGGGTGTGTCCACAATCATTTCAGGCATCATGTCTGCTGCGAACTTGTCGAATCTTTTGTACATATCGGCAAGTCTGACTGCGGCTTTAGATTCGAAGAGAAGAACAGAAAAACCCGACGTTCGGTTTGGTTCGCACTAACAGTGCCGCGCAGTGTACGCGTTCAAGTTTCCTCCAAGAAGAAGTTTTGTGAGAAATATTGATGCACGCTGTCCGCACACTATAGCGTTTTTTTTTTGCAACATTTAATCTTGGTGAGGGATGCTTAACTGCAAGCTCTCCGCCTAAAACTGAGGGCAAATTGCAAAACGGAAAAGAATACTCGCTGCCTGTTTGGTGGTAAAACGCTCACACGTTTGAAGCTTTGCCTTACGCTTAATAACGTCTATTTTTGAGTTATTATTGTTCTGTTAGTGTTCATAATAATCCTAATCTCAAAAAAAGCTTCTTTTTATATATTGCAGATTCGTGTTACACAAAGCAGCAATGTTCTTGAGGAGTGATATCACAATCTTGGTGTCTACTGATATGTCTCGCGCTGGCATTATGCGCTCAGTTCCGTCAGAAGTTTCTAAACTCCCTAAGTCTCGTATCTAGACAACGCGTCACGATCTGGAACTTAGACAAGATTTTTTCGTAGCTTTCATCGAGCACTGCGGATCTAGCCGCGTAGAGAGACAGAGTCGTCTGTCCATCAATGTCTACTGCATTTGAAGCGCTGTCACTCGTATCAGTAGATTGACGTGAAAATACAGGTTACGACGCTGAAGCGGTGCAGTGCCTCGAATCATTGCGATCCCAGTGCTGGGCACACCAGAGTTTCTCGACTTAGTTATAGACTCACCCGCAATCTTCCTTGCCTTTGATTCATGTAATGAAACATACTTCAGCTACTGCGCTCCAAACCTTTTGCTAGAAGATGAGTAGAAAAACTTACGTAGATTAACCCTCGCCTAAAAAATAAAACCGCAGTCCTCAAAAAAAAAAAAAAAAATTAAAGAAGTAATTGTTTGGTGGGCAGTACATCCTGGAAGCACTCTTTGGATTTGCTAACGAATAAAATTTCCAGCAAACTCAAAAAAGCTAGAGCCCAAATAGACTGTCAGCGCGCCTGTTGCATAAAGTGTATAGCGAAGAGAGAAAAGCTCGCGCCTTGCGAGGAATATGAACTGAAGTTCTCAACATGTCTACTCGTCTGTAGTCTCCTGGTTCTCATGCAATGCATTCAGTGGGCTTCCTCCAAGAAGCCAACTTGATTTTTTACTCGTAATATTTTGCTGTGTCCTATCATTCAGGAGTAAATCTTTAATGAAAGCAATACTTATCAAAAAATAAATCTCAGCCATAAACAAATACAACTTACTCCGTGTTTTTTGTGTGAAATAAGAATTGTTTGTTTTTAACAAGACGTCACTCTACATATCGTGCGCCTTGTTCTTGCATTTCGCCTCAATTATTGTACAATCTTATATTTGTATTCGTGATAAACTTGTTTTCTGCCAAATTGTCATGTAGATCTGATGTTTGAGCCAATAGAACGCACTTCTCTCAATAAGGAGAAGTTGACAGAGGAGTACACACACGCATCGTGGCTCGTTTGCTTCTGCGCTGTTCTCTGTACCCGTTGGTCCACTCTAGCTGACGTCGCGGGAGCAGAGGCTCGGAGGCAACGTGAGCGAGCGAGGCAAGCTTGCACAACCAAATACTTTACTAAGGGGGAGTACATTCTACTCCGCTCATTTGCATTAGACAGCGCGCCCACAGCGCCAAATCTTCCCCCAGCGAGTGGGGAGCAGCCCGCGTCCAAAGGGAACGCATGGCCTTGGGCATCGCGCAGTCCACTCTGTCGCGTTTTTGCGCTGCGCCGATGGAAAGGGCTGCCGCCGACGAACCGTGATACCGGATTCGCCAAGGCAGCAGAGACGGCTGTCTGCGCTGCCTCGAAGGCTGTCTACGGCGATAGTTGGCGGAATCCACCCTTCCCAATTCAAAGAGGAAACCCACGTGACTGCGTGCGTCCAGCCGTTCCAACCACGCAAAAGCTGTCCACAGGCCTTCACCAGCAAAGTATTTGGTTCAACCGCTACCCACTTTCTAGCTTTATTTAGTGGTAGATGTTGCCGGGAGCAAGAAGTAGTATACAGGACCTTCCCAGAATTCAATGGGAGCGCCGCCTTTTTGGAATGTTTTAAACTGGTCTTACCGCGAAAAACTGTATAGCTTAGTTTTCAGAGCAGAGCATTACAATGGTGCGGCATTTTATCGCCTAGTATTGCGGAAAGCGACTGTCTTCTTCGGAAGCGACGTCTCCGAGCTGACAGTGATCGCGCTGTTGTAGCCTCTCTCATGTCCGTCGGCAGACTGTGGGCAAGCGCGAGACGTCGTCACGCTTGTTTTTATTTGCTTTGGAGTTCTTTGTCAAACAGCATTTATGAGGCCAATTACCCGCCTCTAACCGCGACTGCGATGAGAAACAAAAATAATTATTCGGCACAGATGATCCGATTTGTTGGTTTTACCGGGAGGTTGAACACGGAGGAGCCGCAGGCCGATGGAAGTATACAAGAAAACAAGACGATCACAAAGGACGCTCCCCCAGAAACATGAGACAGGGTAATTCGATGTCTTCCCTTAAAAAAAGAAAAAAAAAACTAAATAGGTTTTTGAAAAAACAAAAAATAACGAGTTAGACGTGAAATTTAGACTATTTTTATCCCGTGAATACGAATATCACGTTCGTCTTCCCCGAAGATGCGACTAAACGCGAAGAAGACGCGAAAAACCCCCGACCAGTCGTTACGTGACACCCAGATCTTTTGGACGCCAAACGCGTGTCGCTCGTGTGGGTGGCGAGTGCAATTGAAAACTGACACCAGTCGTAACGTCTTTCTTGTTTTTTTTTTTACATTTTGTGTATATAGCAAGAGTGCGCGGGCATGGCACCTGATAGGTGCCGAAGATGGGCAAGAGCGATGATTACGAAAACTCTGGATACGACGTCATGCTCCGGGAAGGATGGGCTTCAGCGACACTTTAAATATGATTTTCCGCAACCTCCATGCCCAAAGTTAAAAAAAGAAATCTCGATATTTGTGATATTGGAGTCCAGCATGAAAACGATATAAGTGTTTTCCCCCTCAGATACAAAACAGCTTCAGTTTCCCTTTGAGTCGAGAAAATATTTGAGAGGTGCAGCGTATTATTTTTCACTCAGTGCAAGAAAAAAGAAAAAGAAAAAAAAAGAAGAAGATATCAGATTGTAATTTGATGTTTACATTTCTGGTAGAAGGTATTTGATTCGATTCCTGTATTGCAGTTTTTATCGGTGTGGTCTTCTAGCCGCAGAGCGCGCAGAAC
Source organism: Ixodes ricinus (assembly GCA_037355805.1). Lineage (NCBI taxonomy): Eukaryota > Metazoa > Arthropoda > Arachnida > Ixodida > Ixodidae > Ixodes > Ixodes ricinus. The sequence continues at coordinate 11,011 of JAZHYW010016406.1, forward strand.
ATGATAAAATACAAACCGTGCAAAAAACAAGGACGATAATAATAATAATGAGTTTATTTCCATCAAAAGTTGATGGTGGCGATCAAGGAAAAAAGCTGTATGGCACAGCTTGACAAGTCCTTGACCGCCTACAAGGCACAGTAGCAGCAACTAAAAAAAACAGACAAAAACATTCACAAATTTTGATTACAGCAATTTAACAAAGCGTGTTTCAGACTACATATTTTATCATCGGCTATAACAGAAAAGTAACCTATTTGTAGACAGAAGTTATAAGACCCCAAAAGTTTGATTTATACTCAGATTCATTTGTGGAGAAAATTAGTCTAATTTTTCTAAGGGACAATGCACTGAATTCTATTTCTTCATCTTCAAGTAAGTTAAGTATTTTTGGGATAGTATGTTTGAGCATTTGTGTGTCATAGTTCGTTCTCGCAGTGACTACCTCCCAACATTCTGCACGACGGGTAGAATATGCGTGAATATTTTCAGAGAGCTGTCCAAGGTTTATCAAAAAGTCCGTACCCCTAATTTGTTCTAGTCTTAGACTTGTGGCAAGTCTGTAGCTAAAGAGAGCGTGTATATTAATAACGCGAAACTTTTTAAACAAACTAGCTGTGTGGAAGTCAAATGAAACGTCTTCTATAGCCCTTAACGCTTTTTTTTGCAACAAGTATATGTTTTCTAGATTTGTCGACGTTGTTGTACCCCAGACTAAATTACAATAATTTAGGTGGGAGTAAAATAACGAATTATATATTAATAATTTTACCCTTGCTGGTAACATGTACCGGTGCCGGTTTATCACACCTACTACTTGTGACAGCTTAGAAATAAGGTAGTTAACATGACTATCCCATGACATAGTCTCGGTAAAAATGACACCTAAGAGCTTGAAAGATTTTACAACCTCTATTTTGGATGAGTTCAAAACGATATCTCTTGTAATAGTCACTTCCTTATGTTTTGGGCGAAAAAGCACTGCTTTTGTTTTATCGACGTTGATTTGTAGGGAATTAATACGACTCCAAATTGCTAATGCAGATAACGCCTGATTTGCCATGTCAAATAGCACATCGACATTTTCAGTTGAAAAAAGCAAACTAGTGTCGTCGGCATAGTTTATGAACGTTGCATCAGAGTTAATATTCACAATATCATTAACGTAAATATTGAAAAGAAAAGGACCTAATATACTTCCTTGGGGAACACCAGTTAGAATACGTTTCAAACTTGACGAATATCCATCAATATAAACTAGTTGCATTCGATGCTCTAGATAAGACTTCACTAACTGCAAAGCATGCCCTCGGATCCCATATATATCCAATTTTGCTAGTAAAATTTCATGATTTAGACAATCAAAAGCCTTCGTGAAATCTATGAATATTCCAAGAACAATTTTTTTCTTCAAGATTTTTCAAGATGAATTCTTTCTGGACGAGGAGGGCAGCCTCGGTAGATTTATGCTTTATAAAACCAAACTGCGAAGCAGTTATCAAATTATGCTTAGTTGAAAAATTAGTTAGACGTGTATGAAGTACCTTTTCAAGGGCTTTAGAGAAAACTGGCAATATAGAAATTGGTCTGTAATTACCCATATCATTTACACTCCCCTTTTTGTGTAGTACTGACACTTTGGCTATTTGCATTCGTTTAGGAAAAACACCAGCAACCAAAGAAAGATTAAATATATGCGTTAACACTGCGGCTAATAAATGAACAACATACTTCACAGGCCTTATTTGTAAACCATCCACGTCACAAGCTCCGCTATTCTTAAGTTGTAAGATCACATTAATGACTTCAGGTTCTACAACCGGTTCTAAAAAAATTGAGCTGCTGTTTCTATCATCATCAAAAACGCAAGGCTTTAGAGTATCAATCCCGCTTCCAATATTCACAAAATGCTCGTTAAAAGCGTTCGCCAAAGAACATCCCGTTAGTTCTACACCGTTACGCACTATTTTATTAATCGAAAAAGATGAACGGTTTCGATTTAAAAGGGAGTTTAACTCCTTCCACGTGACGTCCGTACGTCCCTCTGCTGCCTTGAACACCTTGAAGTGGTAGCGTTCTTTAGCACGCTTTAACTCTTTTGTTAAGACGTTGCGGTACATTTTAAATATTTTGAGGTCTTTCTCGTCTCTCGATTTAGCAAATCGGCTGTACAAAACATTTTTGGTGTGAATCTTGGACAATAAATCTGGCGTTATCCAAGGTTTTCTTACGCGTTTGGTTGTTTTAATTGATTTGAAGGGGAAGTATATTTTGTATAGATCCACAAATAAATCTATGAAAGCGTTGTAAGCCCCATCGACTGTATCTTCATTTAATACACTGGTCCAGTTTGTATTTGCAACAGCAATTTTAAAACTATCAAGTTTATCTATAGTTATTTTCTGTAGTAGTGTTCGTTGTTTTTTGTTAACTTTGTTTTGAATACTCTTAACCGAAATAAATATTGGAAGGTGGTCGCTCAGATCAGAACCGATGACACCAGCCTTTAAGCAATCGTTAGAGAAGTTTGTGATAAACAGGTCTATTAATGTTGCAGAGTGGCAAGTAATCCTTGTGGGTCTGGTGATAACATTTTCGCAGCTATTTGTGTAAATTATCAAGTCTAATGTTCTTGTAATAGTGGTATCCGTACACATATCAATATTAAAGTCACCACCGCAAACAACATTATACTTTTGCTGGTTAACGAATACCAAAAAACATTCGAAAGATTTAAAAAAAGCTTCAATGTTACCATTTGGGGGTCGATATACTACAGCAAAAACATTCTGCTTGCTACGCAAACACAATATTTCGTAATCCTGTGTAATACAGCTGAAATCGCTTACCAACTCACAAAGAGAATCTTTCGTTAAAATGGCTACACCGCCACCACGTTTCGCAGTACGATTAATATAGAATGATCGGTACATTGGCAATCTTAATACATCACTGTCATTCATATACCATGTTTCTGTAAGCATTATTGTTTCAAAAGAAAAACCAAATTGATCAAAAAGCAACTCAAGATCGACAGCTTTGTTTTTCGCTGTCTGAACATTTAAATGAAAACATGTCATGCATGAAATATAATCTTCACCAAGATAACGTTTCAGATTTTGCGGGAGTACAACGTCTTCACTGGCCATGAAAAATGAATTGACAAAGAACAAATCACGACCATGACCGTGATCATTTTAAGAAACACCACGCAAGTCATTCTCAGTAGAGATAGGAATAGCGCTCGTTCTCTCCTCTTTCCGAACAAACGTTTTTCCATTCCTGTGCCAGGCAAACTTGAATCCATTATTTTTGGCCCATTGTTTCGTGGCCCAGAGCAAGTTCTTGTCGTGCTTTGTCAAGTTTTCCGTGAGATACGTCTTTCCGTCCTTGCCCTTTAGTTTTAGCCTATTCTCCAGCCACAAATCACGGGTACTCTGACTCACAAATCGTGCGATAATTCCTGGTACTTTGTCTGCTCTAGATGGGAGCCTGTGTAGCAAAACCAATTCGTTCGCACTCAGTTGCGGCACATCGAGCATTTGTGCAACTTCATTCACCTTAGTCATAAGGTCCTCGTTTGCCGTTTCGGGAACACCGTGAATTTCAAGGTTTTGGCTTCTGCAACGCCACTCAAGTTCATTCAGGTCATGTTTTAGTTTATCAATTTCCATTTCGTTTTCTTTCTTTTCTAGCACTTTCACCCGCTGTTTCAGCGTTTCAATATCATTCCCTTGTTTGCTGATTTGTTTGAGCACTTCATCGTACTTATCGGAAAGCTTCTGCACTGATAGTTCAATGCTACCGACGGATTTCTTGAGCGTCAAAAGGATCTCAAGTTTTTCGTTGATAGTTCCGAGTACGCGTAGTACGTCAACTTCTGCCATGCTGGCAGCCTAGAATAACTACGCGTGACTGTGACAAGCAAAACAGGCAATCACTAAACCAAGTAGCAGCAGCAGTAGCAGCAGCAGTAGCAACAGTACAAATATTTATGACTCCGTTAGAGTAAAAATGATACACCAACCTGAAAAAGGCAGATCACAGTTGTTATGCGACGTGCCACGGGCTG
>JAZHYW010016408.1:0-157069 GCA_037355805.1 Ixodes ricinus
TCACTTTCGAGTGCGGGCCGGAACCCCGGCCTATCGCTCTGGGCTCCTCTACCTCGTTGACCAAAACAATACCGGCGCCATGTTTAACGTGCGTTGTTGGTTGTCAGAATCTCAACGGAAGTCAAGACGCTCAGCTTGGCAGCCAAGTCAACAAAAAGAGAGCAAATCCAAGAGTGAGGGGCGGGGCGTAGTTCCTCCGCGGGGGTTGAAAGAGCGGGAATTTCAAACGTGGAGAGATACTGACTCCGACTAAATTACGATCCTGTGACGTAAATATTGCTAAAAAAATTATTATTTTTTCGTGGAACATTCGTTTTGTGGACGTGCTTGTTCCAATTAGGCTGTTTTAAAAAAAACACTTTTTTCTTTGCAGTTACCCTTCAAGAAGGTAGGAATTACTCGAGTTTTTCGCAAACAACTCTTTAATGACCCGCTCGTTTAATATTTTGAACAAAACGGTGGTCACTGTGCATGCTAGAATATTCACCTTTTCTTAGTCTTGGCAATTTTTTTTCTTATGTTTCTTGTTTGATTCAGTAACTTCGTCGTGAGCCTGCTTCAAAGCTGCTTTACTCAAACGTTTGTAAAGACACCACAACAGATGATTCAACAGGACCTCACTGTGAGTATTTTGGTGACACACATCGAAGTCGGCGAAATCCTCGTCGCTTCGCAGCGAGTGGACTTTGAAGGTGGCACCAACGCCAGGTGATCACGGACCTCACGTCCGCGATCACCTGGCGTCGGTTACCCACCTTCGAAAAGTCCACTCGCTTCAAGATTTTCTCAACAACAGTCGTAGTTATGTGCGACAGTATTAACCGCAGACATTTCTAGGCACTGAATGACTCTTCTTTCAATGTATCTGGATTAGGTTGCGATCGTGCGGTGTGTTGTCAGGGGCATTTGCACAGTTCTCGCACTCTGTCTTGTTTACCGTGGCGTACACCGCACATCCGGTCATATAATGGCTTGAAGGAGGACGATGGCACTACTTTTTATGGGTTTCTGCTACAACTATGTTGTAGTTAGGGCACGGATGTCTCTTTATTTTTAGCATTTCCTAAAATTTATCATTCTCTATCTGTTCCAGGAGTTGTGCCAACCGGTGCGAGTGTGTACTTGCAGCCGCAGCTTGTTTTCCCCTTCATAAGGCTGTCGTATGGACATATGGTAGTTGAGAACCTGCCAGCCGCCGGCACCTCCGGAAGCGCTTTTCTAAATGGCCCGTGTGACATTTTCTAGAAGACGACGTAGGATACCTGAGAGAAGAGTAAAAGATGCAGGCAGGATGGTGAATCGCAGACACGACTGAGACCTGAGACACCGGAAGAAGGAAAACGAAGAGCACACAAAAGAGGACGACACACGATCGTCTCGTAGCACAGCTGAAGGTTCATTCTAAAACCACACCCTTTCATAAGGGAACATCTATAAAAGGGCGTGTTTTAGAATACACTTTCAGCTGTGCTCGAAGGCGTTCTGTGTGTTGTCCCCTTTCGTGTCCTTCGTTTTGTCTTTCTCCCGGTGTCTCTGGTTTCGTTATATCTGGATGTAAGATGTCTCTCAGTTTTTGAAGCAGCACCTGCAGATTCGATAGGCGAGTAAATTGACTAATTTCATGCTGCTGGGTTTTATCGCTCAGTTCGTAGATGTTGGTCATTTTTCTTTCATTCGTCCAACCAGTTCAAAAATCTGTAGAGAAAATTCACATTCTCGTCGTCTTGGAGCCGGGTGCACTCGGTCCTTGGAACTCGATCTTTCAGCTGCTTCCTTTGCCTGCAGTCTACACAATCATGATTTTCGAGATCGTCACTAATACATCTCAACTGAAGTCGCGGTTTTCATTAAGAACATGGAGGGTTGTGATTCGCTCCAATGCACAATGGGCATTGTAAAGAAAAGTTGTCAAATATCTGGAGAGCAAGTTTCACGTTTTGCTTTGACGGGCAGTAAGCCATCCTTAGACATTTTGTATCCATTGCGCAGTAGCTGGTCGCATCCCAAGTAGTGGGCGGATTTGATGGCTTTAAACGACTCAAACAGCACGCGCCGCTTGCCTTCTTTGTCAGCCTTAAGCCAGAGGAAACAGAAACATTGTCTCGCTTTAGTCAACCATTGCACACGTATAATAATTAATTGGGGTCGTGGGGGATACTTCGACAGCGTGTTGCTAGTGTCAGCCATTTCAAAAATGCAATAAGTCACTCGCTGTAGACGGTTAGAACTTTAGCCAGTGCAGCACAACCGCTAGGCCTAGTGTTCCTTAACGCGCACCACGCAGTAGTGGTACACTACCACACGCCGGTACGATGCTCATCCAGATCGAAACGGGCAGGGGTGTGATTGAACCCAGGATCTCTGTTCTGCAGCGGCGAGCTTTCGCTCCACGTGCTCCGAGCGCGGCATGGCACATTCACTTGGATTGCGTGTCGAGGGTCGATCGCAAAAAAGTAGCGGTATGTTGAGATCAGAGGGATGTGGCCTGACACTTTTGTTTAAAAGACGCGTTGTCGCACCGATTGTTCTTGAGCACGTAAATCCACGTCTCCAAGGCAACCTTATGCAGGAACTCTGCGTTGGCTACGTGCACAAGCTACAGGTGTCGAGCGACGCCCTTAAATGGACGCTTGACGCTTTCTCGCCAAAAACACGAACGCTCTATTTTCAGCGTGTGTAGAATTGAGTACGATATAGAACATGTTGCCTCATTTATAATTGAAAAACTCTTTTTATATGGACCTCGTGCACAAGTCACAATATCATGGGTCATCGCCAAAATCACAGATCAGATTCGCCATGTAGCTGAGGAGAGTGGAATTCTGCTGCTCTAGTTTAGGATTCATTTAAAATAACGAGCATACCAATCGAATGGTCCTAGGCTGTGCGCAGAACAGTGGTTCTACAACTATAAATGTACTATGCATTAGGCATATTGTAAAAGTGGTGCATGCAAACACCATAAATTTTAATAAATAACGCCTTCCCTCTTTGATGATAGAGATTAGCTTCAGTTGCTCGGCGAGCAATTGGATGACTGCTGCCCCATTCTAACTTCGCGTTGTTGGCAGCTTGTCAAGTAAAAGAATAGTGATGCGCAGATGTCGTTGAGTGAGCTCTTAGAGATTGAGTTGAGGTCGTTCTTCCACTTTTCGACAATTTCGAAGGGCCTCACTACTTCTCTTTTTGATCTTCGCGATGCTTGGTATGAGCAAGTTGGAACCCAACCTTTTGACCGGACCCTTCGCAGTATAGGAGGATGAGTGTTAGGTCAGCCTTCACGACGATCTAGTATTTTATCCAGGGGGCTTGAATTTCAACAATGTTCACCAGAGCTAGGTGTCCATTGTCCCCACTAGCAAGCCAGAATGCTGATTTCGCGTTTTTAGGTGGTCAGTAAGGCATTTTACGTTGAGCATCATGCCCACTTCTTTCTCATTGCGAATGACTCGATCGACACTGCAAGCGCTGTTTCCATTGCAGAACCCTCTTGGCTTAATCGCTTGCAGTTTGAGTACTTTCTCCTCCAATGGTGCTTCAATAAATAGGCTGGACACCCAGGTTACTTTGATATAACTGCCCCATGGGACAAGGCACACCCTAGACAGTGGCACATTCACTGTGCTCCCGGTAGCTTCGTCGACGTGAGGCGCTTTCCCAGTAACGTCGTCGTAGGTGAAGCGACGCTCGCACACCTACAAAAAGTAAATGCACTTTGTATATATATTACTGACTCGCTCTTAAACGCTACACTTTGCCATTGTCGCCTATTCACACCACCATTATATCACTATCCCGTTCAAACAACGCAAGACCACTGGAAATACGAAATACATACTTGAGAATGGGGATTGCCTAGCTTCGTCCCCTGGGAAACAATGAGGTCTTCTCAACGGATGGCCTTAGCTAAGCATTCTGCAGAGCTTCATCACTAGGAAAGCCGAACACGTGACACTTGGGGCCCCGTTTTGTAGTTACCACTACACCGAGGCACACGGCGTTTGTCATGCATGACGGAAACAGCACTGCATCGTCGAGCATAACACCAAGACCACTCACAAGTTCTTTAACGTTTGAAGTAACAGGAACCGAAAAAACTGCCAAGGCAACTGTCATGGGCTCTGGGAATGAGTTGCGTAAGAAGTAAAACAATATTTTTTTTTTTGTGGCTTCCAAAATCAAGCGTCCTTGAACCACGAAGTTTGGACACTCCAAAACACGCCGAGACAGGCCGGCTCTATATTCCGAGCCGGAACTACAACGTATGCCAAGTGATGATGAAGTGTACACAGGGGAACCAGGAAGCCCCCTGTGCCTTCCCCGTGAAGTGGCTTTCGGAGGAAATCCTGGGAGGGGGAAGGGGAGGGGAATTCGTGTGTCACGTGACGTATATTTTCCCAGTAAATTTTGCGCAGAAATAGAATTATGGTAAAGGTCACGTGACATCAAACACGTCATGTTGATTTCCCCCGCTAGATTTAGTGGGTAAACTGACTGTCTTAAGGTCCCCTGACATTACAACGACGTCCCTCTCCTCGCTAAATTTCGCTCGAACACTATATTGGTGTTTAGAAAAAGAATAAATTTTAACGGTAAATTTAGCGGGGAAACTAAATTCACGTATAGGTCGCATGACATCAACTTCACCACTTTGTGTATTAGTCATGTAACGTTAGACCGCGTGACGGCAATTTCCCCACTAAATTTAACGAAAAACGCACGGCCGGATGGACGGACAAATATCTCGGAGATTTGCAGATTGGACGTTCTGTTAAAAATTAAAAAAAAGTATTATCTTCTAGAAAGTAGCTGTAAGCGCTTGACGGCTACGCACACCGTAAGTAGCTCTCTTCCAATGCGTTTATCTTTCCTCATGATATTTATATGCCACAATTTATAACTCAAAATTAAAATCCCGGGGGTTACAAGTCATACTTTGGAGGCTAATTGTCTGTATTATGCACAGAAGTCAGAAGTTGGCTTAGTTCAATGCGATACATGTGTAGGACTGATGATTCAAAAGTAGTAAGCCTACATAGGAATGAGTTGGCGCACTAGAATAAAACTTCGCTCGTTTGTAGCAAAACCGTCTGGCAGCACCTTGAAGAAATTAGGGGGCCGTCATTCCGAGAAAGGTCTCGGGAAGCTTGAAAGTGGCATACATTTTTTCCAACACAATGCGCCCTGTCACACTGTCCGCGCTTTCTTGCAGGAGAATCATGAAAAGGGAAGCGCCCACCCACCATTCTCGCCAGATTAGGTACTGTCAGGCGACATCTGAAGGAATGGCATCCTAGCGATGAGACTGCCATGGGCTCTGAGAATGAGTTGTGTGAAAAGTAAAACAAAGATTTTTTTTTCTGTTGCTTAGCAGCCATGAAGCATCGCTTGAACGAGTGCGTCCCACTCGCGGGGACAACGTAAATAAGCCCTTAAGCTCCATTGGCTCAGAACAACTGCATCACATGAAGGATCGTTGCTTGTACAACATCCTTAGTATATATCCCTTCAACCATTTCAACTTAGACTGCGATGCTGTGTCTTAAAAGTGTTGTGTGACCTTGAATATATCAAAGCACCTTGAATATCTCAAAAGCATACATCACTTTTTTACGCCGCTACGGCGTTTAATTTCACTTCTTATGTAGCTCCATGCATGCCTCATAATAAAATATTGACCCTCCTTAAATCTCAGAGAACAAACTCGTTATCAATAGTTGAGTGCTTTATAATAAAAAATAATATTATTATATAATTATATTTAATTCATCTTTATTACACTAAATTTTATTATAATAAATTATATTATACACGCTTATAATATCTAAATTATACTATATTAATTTATATAAATTTATAAAAAAAAACGATCGTTTATAGTTAATCTTCAGAGAACAAAATTGCTATCAACGGTTCAGTGTTTTATTGCTCGCTAGAAATGAAGGAGCCTACTGCCCTTCTAAAAAAAAAAAAGCAACCTCGCGTCGTGCTTCAAGCATGCGAACTCAAAGCTTTCTTGTGGGAGTTTTAAATGTATTAGCTTCAAATAACATATATTACTTTCAGCAGCTCAAACACACGACAAAGTTAGAATACGATAGCAACACTTTCTTGTCTTTCTCCATTGTAGATGGAAGCGAAACAGAAAAATGCGTACCGCTAAGGGGTTTATATATGTCCAGAAAAATGCTTACGGCAAAGTGGTTTACATACATTTAAATTTTATTATCGACGTAATTATTACGTAAAACCAGCGATCACGCTATGGTGCTACCTGAGCGCGATTTTCTCCTTGAACTGTATTCATTGTATTATCATTTTGCATCCTGCTTTCTCCAGTTCGTTCTTGAGCAGGTACGCGCGTCCATGTGTTTGTATTAATGTGAGGCAACGTGTCTCAGACACACACAAAAAAAATATATATATATAATTGTACATGTTTTATTACGACGTGCTTTCGCGTAGATATCTCTTATACTGAATTAAAGGCTTAAAAGCGCGAACAAACGGGGACAACGAAGAAACACGGACGACAGGACAGGCGCTTCCTGTCGTCTGCGTTTCTTCATTGTCCCCGTTTCTTCACACTTTTTAACCTTTTTATTCAGTAATGGACGAACTAGCCCAAACCCAAGTTTTAATGCAACATATCTCTTATAGGACACAATGATGAAGTCTGTGAATGCAACAAAAGTATATACAATTGACAGCCTATAACCTTCGAAAAATAGTGTTCGAACGAAGATTCGCTTGTTTGTGTCGAAAAGCGGGAAACGTTGCACTGTTTTGGCACAACACATACGAACTTGCAAAGAGCACTGAAAGGTCAAACATACATGTGGAAATGTTAAAAACGGGAATAAAATATAAATCGAATCACCGAGGGCACAATTTATTTGATAGGAGGTAAAGTGCATGATACTGTTCACTTTCTTTTAGCGTTCGAGCGTCGCTAAAGTGCCCTAAGCGGTTTCACCAGCTAGTTACTTGAAACGCAAAAAAAATTATGATTCTTAAAAGAAATATAACAATCTGGTAAGAATACACTTTCAGTTAGCTTAATTTTAACACTGCAACTTCGTTGTATTGGCAGATTTAAACGCTAATACTCTTTATAAGCTACGCATATTTTACTTAGAAGCAGGTTTCAAGTCATGGTTTAGTCATATTACCCACAATCACTTGCGACATGCACAGCTTCAGATAGGACATTTGTAGGAAAGTACATCCCAGAACTGCACAAGTTGTACCATGATGCACACAGCTTAGCTTATTCCGGATTCGCTTCTGAGGAAAAAACGAGCAGCCATTAGACCAGAAAATGCTGCGAGACCCCATAAAATCATGACTTGAAGTCGAGCCTTCCGCTGATGAAGTTTCCGAGGGCACACTCATCGTCTGAGTTAAAGTACTCTTCAGCCAGCTGGCAAAAGTAGTCGTAGTCCAGTTTCTTGGTTTCGTTCTGCATGAAAGGAAGCACGAATGGTTAATTGCACAACTCCCAAATACACTTGCAAACCAAAAACAAAAGAACAAATAGTGTTAAGATGTTTTGGATCCAGACTGTCTTTCCTCGAAATAATTTTCAAGTTGCTGCTTGGTCATCGTAAAGTTCTACAGGGTGAAACAAGGAGACGGCAGGCTCTTTAAATCGACCGGAAAATTCCGTTTCTTAACCAATCGCGCTACGACTTTGTGCAGCGTTGCCCACAGATGGTGCATTTTTTTTTGTAAAATTTGCAAAGAGCGAATTTATTTGAGGAAAAAGTAAAGAAAGAAAAAGGCTTAGCTCCTATGGAAACGCAGCGACGCCACCGGTCTTCAAACAACACGGTGCCGTTTCGCACATGAGACAAGAGATGGCGCAACGAACGCCGCCAACGAACGAGCATTCGACGCCGAGACCCGGCACTTTAGCAGACGATCCTTTCGACTCAAAAGCGGCTCGCGTTCCGCAGGCGGCGACAGTCGCAGAAACAAAAACAGGTGCGGTAACAACAAGGAACTGCAGTTCCTTGTCTGCTAAACACGCCGGCTCTCGGCGTCGTCTGCTCGTTCGTTGGCGGCAGTTGGCGTCGCGACCGCTTGCGCCATCTCCTGTCTCCCGCGCGAAACGGCGCCGTGTTGTTTGCAGACCGGTGGCGTCGCTGCGTTTCCATAGGAGCTAAGCCTTTTTCTTTCTTTACTTTTTCCTCAAATAAGTTCGCTCTTTGCAAATTTTACAAAAAATGCACCATCTGTGGGCAACGCTGCACAAAGTCGTAGAGCGATAGGTTAAGAAACCGAATTTTCCGGTCGATTTAAAGAGCCTGCCGTCTCCTTGTTTCACCCTGTAGAGCAGGGTACTCAAGCGTTTTGGCTAAAGGACCGGATTAACGATTCGTCGCGGTATTGAGGGCGGGAAAAAACAATAATTATTAAAAAAACAAATACAAAATAGATAGGCAATAAAACAGAAATTGATAATGAGTAAGTAATAAAAAACCTAAGGTGGATGAGTACATATACCTACAAATTGTAATTTAATATTCGGCTAATTATGACATTACACAACTCATGGGAACAAGAAACGGTCGCCAGGCATAAATCAAAGCGTGTGGGAACTTCGCCACATTCGCGCACTGCAAAAAAACTAATACGAATAATAAAACTGATGCTGACAACATGCAATAGTTGTGACAGAAGACACTAAGCGCAATGTACAAGAGGACGCCGTGGAAGTTTAACATAGGTACACAGACATCAAGCAGCGGACTGAGAATGGTCATGCTTGCGATGACACTATACAATTAATAATATGGCGAAACGACCCGTGTTACGCTGAAGTTTCTTTCCGGTGTCTTATTTTGCGTATCAGGAGCGCCTCGCGGCACCGTCTTCTGAGCGACCAGACGCGGGCCGCTCGGAAGATTTCCACGGGCCGAATCTGGCCCACGGGCCGGGGTTCAAAGACCTCTGTTCTAGAGCAACGTAAACACTTTAAACCAGCCTTAGCGTTAGCGTTTAGCACTCACAGTATCACAGACTACGTGACAACAATTATAATAGGATTCTTCACCCCCATCCTAAAACAGAAGAATTTAAAGTTTCCAAAGCTATCACGATATGATGCAACCTTTTATTGCGCTCACGACATGCTGTTTTCCAAAAGAAGGAAATGGCTTCTTTGACTAACCTATTTGTTTTCTCTAATTGTGGTAATCACAGGCTTGGGGTTGTGTCATCTAACACCGGCGCGACCTCTCGCGAACAAACACAAGCGCTCAGCTCGAGCGGTCTCGCATTGTTCAATCAGAGTACATTTTTCCCGCCGTCAGCTGCAAATGTCTTGCTGTTGTTGCCCACTTATCTGGGTCTTCAAATTGGCTTGTGGTACGCACCTCCCGCCAAAGTGCAATGTTTTCTTGTACTAAATATTGCAGCTCCGAGAACGGCGACTACGCTGAACACCGCTCTCTTGGGAGCCGCCATAAAACATTTGCCTCCCGGTTCGACCGATGCTCGTCTTGACTTGGCTTCAGCTTTCTCTCGACTTCTCGCGTATCGCGAAAATATCGCAAAGGTTTTGCGGCAATTTTGGGTATCTATGCAAGTTTTATAAAAAAATAATGTTGTTTTGCGCATCTAAAACCCAAAAGCTGGCTTGGGTTCGGCGGAGACGCGGGGCGGGACTTCTTAATTTGAGCTTGAAAAGCGATTGGCAACGTAATCTTCAAACTTACTAAATTTAAAATCTAAAAATGTTGATATTTGGTTTAAGCCATTAAAATGACTGTCCGTGTTTTGTCCCACAGTAGTATTCACGAGGGTCGATTGCTACCTCGAGGTAAATCAACCTGGACCTGGGTCGCTTATTCTACAGAACAAAAAGCGCCCGTTAAATTTGTATTCGTTCAAGCAAAATTTAATGCATTATTTGCGATATTACAATTACGCCTTCCACACTGATTCCATGTTATATAAAATTTCAACATACATTCTAAGAAGCTATCATATATAAATCACCGCTTTGTTTTGACGTTGGCGACTTTATTTGTTTGCCTAAGCATATCAACATGTGAAACTTGCTGCTGATAATTTCTTGGCTTTTTAAAGTATTTGGTGCATTATTTACTGCTATTTTCTTCCTTTCGCTTTTTTTGCTCATATTATATTTTATATTATAATTACCAACGCACCAATTGTATTTCTTTAGAAATGCTCCCCAGAAAACAAAAACGTGAACAGCAATTATATCTTCCTGGACCTTGATTCTTGAAAGATGAGAATTATGCAGTTTGGTCACAGTAAAAGTGATCACCCCAAAACAAGCATTTCTTAACAAATACAATACTTGTGCAAGAAGGGCTTGTTTTCCACATATCTTCCTCTGGGAAACATATCAAACATTTGGTGCCTCATTATTAAAACGTATAAAATGACACGTAAGATGTTTTAAGTATTTCCAAAGATTACTCTGTGTAATAAAATGGGGCGTATCCCCAATGTTTTAAATATTTACTATAAACCGAAGCACGAGGAAAGCCTCTAGAAAGACAGACAATGAATAAAGTTATAATGGGAAGCCATCAAAAGGAGATGAAAAGTTGTATTCCTAATCTCGTGTTGTATTACAAACCACCCGCAGTTTCGCCTGGGACGCTTAGAAGCAATACTCCATCAAGCGCTAAGCTGACAAAGCGGAGAAAGGTACGTGTCTGTCGGACCAAGCAAACGGCTGTCTTGAGATTCGTAGAACCCGATTACCCAGAGTGCTAGAAGTGACGCGGTAGTTGGTTGCAACACGTCGTTTGAACAGGCAGTGAAATGTGACATGGCTGTAGAAACCCGAGTGACTCATTTCTTCCTCGTCTGCTATTCTAATGCTACGTCCCCACCAACTTTATTTGACACATCCAAATGTCTACGAGACTTGTTACTACAATTTGTTTCCTTTTGTCCTATGTTGATACAATTCCTGCATAAATCTTTTTCTGGAGTTGATCCTTAAAAGAATTACTCATTACAAAGAGAGAAACCTTTATTGGTTCCGTTACGGAGCCTTTACAAGCCTACGGGTTGCGCCATGCCGACGTTACTACCCTAGACTGCAAAAAATGGTTACTGAGAAAGATTACTCAAGCGTTTGTGTCCCGATCAGTCTCAGTTAACCCTCTACGGCCTTTCATTGCGTAGTTAGATTAAATTTTACCTCTCTTTTTAAAACGCCATTTTTTTCAAAGCCCACTTAATTATAATTTACAAGACCGAAAGACACATGGAAGATGGCCTGGACCAAGAATGTCACCGCAACCTACCAGTATTTACTGCTGCAGTGATAGTTTAAAAAGTTACCGACTGGAATGGGCTTCCGGATAGTACGTATAAAGTAAGTACGAGTATTTTTCCATCTTAACCAATCACTTCACTCAGCAAATGAGTTGTCGGGGCACTGAAGATACTTGTAGACAATGAAATGAATAAACATTCAATATAATTAAGTTGTTGTTTTTCAATCCAGCACTTGCATGGAAAAGGTGGTGGAATACGTTTCGTTTTATACAAACAAGGAAATCGTGAAAGTTTCTCGCCATGGCAAAATAAATCTTCTTTACGCCACAATGTTAAATCTTCAAAAATTCTGAAAATAGCTTGCTAATTTTCTTTCCATTGTTCATCTGAGGAGCAAGGAGCTTTCTTGGTACACGCCTCAGAAATAATTAAAATTTCTAGTACGTACAACCGCAGCACTCAATGTACTATAGTAAAGTAATAGAGTGGTTAGTTGGGCGAGTAGGTAATGATTGAACATAGTTAAAATTGCGCACATATAGAAAGTAACAGTGAAGAGAGAAGAGACAAGCGCAAACTCACAACTCGATGTATTGAAGGAAGAAAAAGAACAGCCCGCGGTATCAGCTCGAGCCGAGGCCACACTCGCACGGGGGCACCCGAGCACGCGGATGCGTTGATGGTGTGTGTCCTCCGCGTGTCCTCCGCGTGCTCGGGTGCCCCCGTGCGAGTGTGGCCTCGGCTCGAGCTGATACCGCGGGCTGTTCTTTTTTCTTCTTTCAATACATCGAGTTGTGAGTTTGCGCTTGTCTCTTCTCTCTTCCCTCTTCACTGTTCCTTTCTATATGTGCGCAATTTTAACTATGTTCAATGTACTAATTCGAGGGACATTTCACTGAACACTTGCTGATGAAGGTTGGACAACGGTAACATTTCCAACTGCATTATCAAACTACAAAAGTCGAGTGAGATGTTTAAAAAAAATGAAAGACGTTTACAACTGCCTGTAACACCGAATTAAAGCGCAGCTCTTGAGGAAGAGGAGGGAAGGGTACTGAGGGGAGTGTATACCCCTCCTCCCTCCTCCTCACCTCCTCATCCTGCCTGCAACTCCTCCCTCGGAGCGGCGTCGGCGTCGCCGCCGCCGTAACCCTGAGGTCACGTGACCCTCGCGACCTCACGGGGGTCACGTGACGTCACCGGGGTCACGTGACCTCAGGGGGTCACGTGACCTCACGGTTTTGCAGACGGCGACGGCGACGCCGCTCAAGCCGGAAACGGGTGCCTAAGAGCTGCGTTCTAAAAAATCTAGACTGAATTACAAGGTTAAGTTTTTATCTTGAGTCTGTTACGCCCGCAAAATGCTCTCCTTCAATTTTACTCTGAGAATTTACATTTCTTTTATCTAGTATATGTGATGAAAACATAATTGATAATCTCATTATACTTTATTATGCCTACCCCAGCCCCGGCAAATTTTACAAATCTAAGTATTATTTAGCTATATGTGCTTTTACGAGGGGCGTTCATAAAGTTCCTATTATTGTGACGAAGGAATAGAGATTCAGCAATCAAACTCGAGTAGGAGTTGAGACATTTTCTGCATGTTCGCCACCAAAAGTTACCCACTTTTTCCAGCGATGCACCGCATGCCGGAGGCCATTGTTATAGAACTCCTCGTCTTGAGTGTTCAGGAATCGCCCCACTTCAGCAATCACTTGGTCGCCGTCCTTGAAATGCTTTCCTCTTATTCGGCCACACTAGAAGCGTCTGTGCCATTTAACCAAAAGTGTCGTAAACTGGGACGTTGTCCCCAAGCAACGCTCCCAGATTGGAGTGAATATCCTTAACATTGCTTCCCTTCAAATGAAAAAAAAACGGATCACTGCATGTGCTTGGCACCGATGGGCGGTGCCATTTTTGTTTCGTCTCCCTAGCGGCGTTCCGAGCTACAATAGAATGCGATGTTTATACTGTGCGGAAACTAGAGGGACGCGCGCTCATGTTGATGCCTGTTTTGTTACCATTTCTTTCATTTTTTTGTGCCGATAATACGAACTTTATGAACGCCCCTCGTAAAACAAATTATTTTGGTGACATTCGCGAGCCATCAAATTTTAGGAATCACTTTTCAAGACCAAATGAACTATTCGGTAGTTGTCATTGGAATAACCTACCTCAGTCATGATGAGAAAGCATTGCCTTGATTGTCTCGCAGGAATTCCAAAGTGTTCGAGTACATAGCAAAACTCCTCTACGTCCACCACGTCATCACCTGAAAACGTACATTAAAAATTAGAAAGACGAAAACGACAAAGGTAGGATTGCCGAAGGTTGGAATAGTAATGTAAAATCAAATATAAAATGAAGTTAAGCAAAATAGTAATCCTAGTTTATGGTTCATGCATGTACACAGTCTGTCGTTTTGCAGGTTAACGTCGAGCTGCAGCTGCGCTAAACTTTTTAGGTCAAGCAAAGCCAATTTCCAATTCACAATGTTTAATGTTTCTGTTCGTTAACCGTATTCCTCAAAAAGATAACATAGATCAAATATGGCTCTTAGACACACAGATAGGAGCAGATTTCAGAAGGAACGAAACTAACTTCAAACTGCGCCATTTTACATAAATCAACCTTCAGTCCAAAACGTTTTTCTTTAATATTATTTTTAAACATGCTGTAGGGTGATTTCAGATAAGATCTACCAAAGAGTGGCTGCTCGACATTTTTAAATCAACTGATGTTTTTATATGCCATTGTCTAGTGTCTGGTATAAACGAATCCACACTTAGTTTTGACCAGAAAAAATATTTGGGGACAGGAAAAATCGTAAGGCATGAAGAGGTGGACAGTTGCATTAACGCGCACTGATGGGGGGGCACGTTTGAAAGTGAATAACTAAAAGGATAAACTTAGAAGATTTCTAATACTTTTTAAAAACAAACTATGGGTACAGCTTGCTTGTAATATAAAATAATAATATTTTTCAAGTTTCTTTTTTTTTAAATTGCCAAACATGCGTGCTCGAACGACAAATGGCAAAATTTGGAGGCATGAATCTCATGAAATAATTTAATGATTATCATATAATTTGCAGGTAGTATTTTTCTGATATATGGCTAATATATAAAAAATAAATAACGTATCTGAGTGATACCATAGTTGGGATATATTTAGGCGAACATGGGGAAAAATCGAACAACGAAAAATTCCGATGCAAATAAAAAAAAACATCACCTTCGATTTTTTTTACAATTTGGGTACCCTGTCGTATTTTATTTCGGCATTCATTCCTATTAAAACATATTGCATTATTTGATTGAGAAAGAAGAAACAACTCCCCAAATTAGAGTACTTTTTCAAAGCCTACACTTAGCAGTGCCCTATACGAGAAGTGACTCTGAGTTCCAGTTTCAGGCAACTAACACACATCTTTCATATATTTTTATTCAGATGAGGTCACTGAAAACTAGAGCAAACGGTCACACCTTAAAAGTGAGGAGAAACTATATACAGCATTTCACATAAGCATTTTACATACAGCGTACAAAGAGGTTTCATATCAGAGACTATAGTGATTCGAGAAAAGATGATGCAGTGTTAAGTTTTACTTTCCGGTATAATTTATATTTAAAATAAAAGAAACAACTTTACTTCCACACACAAAAATAAAGATAGAATACTAAAATTATTTAGGTTAGTTATGTTTTTCCGGGGACAAACCATTTCAGGTGAGCGGTGCTACCGCGCCGGACTGTAAGAGCTTCGATACTTTCGGTGAACGAATGGATCGTGGTAAGTTGAGATATTTTATCCTGCGCGAGAATAACGTTTCGTGATTCTCATATGATGATCAGATAAAGAATATAAGCTATCACTAAGTAAAATAGTAGGTTAAATACCCCGCGAAGAAAACTGTGATAAATAAGATGTCCCTGCATTCAAAATGAGCAGTCCTTGGGGCATCGAATTCGGCACTTTACACTAAGGCTTTCCTCGATGTACCCATTTAATAAAGTTTCTTCTAACCAGATCCGACTGTCCGTGCTACATATTCGTCACAAATTCCTTCTGTTGATGACTTCCACAGCCGTCACACGTGCCAAGACTGAATGCCAGGAAAAACGCGCACCGTCAGCCACTCTTTTTTTTCTTTTTTGACGATACCGAACAAGCTCATTTTCGTTCAGATACGCAAGATGCACCTAGTTTCTCAAATGGAACGCTCACCATTGTCCTGGCCGTCTGAATTGCGTTTATTGAACGTTATCTCAGGTTGTTCAGCGTGGCCTGGTGCTTCACGAGTCCGCCAACTCCGTCGCATGCATTTTCCCATGTCCAGACGCAGAAAATAACCACTGGGCTTGAGGGAAATCATTCTGTGCAAATTGGTGAAGCTGGTAGCGATTCTTAAAATGACTGGCGGCCCCGTTACATACGTAAGTCACGTGCGAGTATACCGCAACGTTGTCTTCAACCCATTCTTTCACTTTTTCTAGAGCCAAGCACGTGAGAGCGACGTCGTCACACAGGTCCTCACTGATGAGAGCAACGCTGTTTGTAGATTTTCTTGTCGTCACTACACATGTAAATATCGTAACTTTTTTCTTCAGTGGTATGCTTTAACTTTGCCAGGAAGCACGATGGTTCAGTTTTCAGCGAAGTCAAAATGAAAGACAATGCTCCCGCGTTGCACGTAGCGGCTTTTCATCGTAGATCGCTTTATCTTGCGTTTGTCGGATATGGTTGTGAAATATCCAACTTTCAACCATTACTTGAACGACTTTTAGGAAAGTCTTAGGATCCAATGTATTTTTTTTTTCACATGGTCGCCGTATTCTCATGTTGTAAGCACAATCTCTTCATCCTCTGGGATATGAAGTTCCTCGAGTGTAAGAGACTGGCCTTTTGGGCAGTGATCACAGTCTCCTTAAAGACACAGACTTGTTAGTGGGTCGCACAGAAATGCTGAGTTCATTTCACCAGTGTTGAATGTTGAGCCTGTAACCTTCTCTAGAGCAGCAATACAAAGGTAATAATTGGCGCAGCGGACACAAACGCACACTTCCTGGTGTGTAATACATTTGACCCATCTAGGGCGCAAGGAATAAAATTTCGTTAGCCCAACGCCGGAATCAGGATGCTTGTCTTTGTATACACGAAAAGCCTCTCGGATTGAACGTGTCAGGAAGCGCTTTGTCACGAACGTTTTCTCCCCTGTCGAGCATGACAGAGATCACGTCCTTCTGGTTGGGACCTTGGCACGAATATTGTAGCTCGTCTTTCGTGAAGTACTCTAAGGCAGCAGACAGGTTTTCAGGGCTCACCTTGCACCTCGTGTAAGGATCCGGTTCAAACCACACGCCTTGCTTTTCCTTACCTAAAACGTAAACACTGTCGCCATGTTAACCTTTTCTAGGTTAATATGGCGACAGTGTTTACGCTCTATTGTATTTAGGCGGGGCTCGAGTATTTGGGGGTTCTGCTCTCTGTCGGTGTGCCTCTGTGTGCCTGATATTATCGCCCGCGAAGCCAGCGAGTGGGATGGCGACAGACACGACTGCTCAGTAAACAGGCATCGGCGGTCATATTTTGCTGGTTGAAGCGAAACCCCTCATTCTTCACAGCGAGCGGGGTAATGCGAAAAAAGATTTATCGGCCGTTTTGCCAGAACTTGCGACGAGTGTCGCCTGCTAGTTCCGTCAACTATTGCGCCATAATCGTGATCCTCGCGAGGAAAGGATTATTGCTAGACACAGAACACTAATCACGCAGAAAGGATATGCTGGAATATGTTTTTATTCTAGATATAGGTCAGGGATATATATATATAAGAGAGAGAGATAAAGATAGAGGGTAAGAGAGAGGAGCATATAATGCCGCAGAAAAATAAAGTAAACAAAGTTCCCAGTGGCCGATGGCTGCAAAATCTTTTCTTTGATCACTAGTTCGTAATATGATAGCTCTTTGTACACAGTAGTTTCTCCTCAATTTTAGTATGTGAACGATTTCTATAGTTATCAATGGCCTCATCTGAATAAAAATATATTATAAATGTGTGTTAGTTTCATGAAACGGGAACTCAGAGTCACTTCTAGTATAGGGCACTGCTAAGTGTAGGCTTTGAAAAAGGACCCTACTTTTGGGAGTTGTTTCTTCTTCCTCAAAAAAATAATGCAACATGTTTTTAATAGAAATGAATGCCGAAAAAGAGTATAACAGGGTACCCAAACTTAACAAAAATCGAAGGTGGTGATTTTTTTTTATTCGCATCGGAATTTTTCGTTGTTTGATTTTTTCTTATGTTTGCCTAAATATATCCCAACTATCGTATCACTCAGATACCTTTTTCTTAATATTAGCCATATATAAGTAGAATATTATCTGCAAATCATATAATAATGATTAAATTATTTCATGCGATACAGGCCTTCAAATTTTGCCATTTGTCGTTCAAGCAATCATGTTTGGCAATTTTTTAAAAATAAACAAAACTTCAATAAATATTATTATTTTACATTACAAGCAAGCCGTACCCACAATTTGCGTCTAAAAAGTATTAGAGTTATCCTAATGTTTTCGTTTTGGTTATTCACTCTCAAACGTTTCCCCTCCAACAGTGCGCGTTAATGTAAATGTCCACCTCTTCATGCCTTACGATATTTCCTGTCCCCAAATATTTTTTCTGGTCAAAACTAAGTTTGGATTCGTTTATATCAGACACTAGACAATAGCAAATAAAAACATCAGTTGATTTAAAAATGTCGACCAGCCATCCTTTGGTCGATCTTATCTGAAATCACCCAGTAATCTTTTCAAATTGTGATCGAGATAAAAGGATTTCTTTGTTTGTTTTTCGCTCTATCTGTTAGTGGGGTTTTGGTAAGATCGTCCGAGAGGAACAGGCATACGAGAGCGACTGGACAGTAACGCTATTCGTAACCACCAACAACCCTCTTGTAAAATGATATTATCTTTCAAGCATTATATGGCTTCCACACATAGGTAACGTAGTCCCCATCTTAAAAGAGTGTAAGAAACGATATTGAGTTAAAATTTTTAATGATTCGCACAAACATAATGACAGAAACACGACACAAGTTTAACGCACTCCATGCCACGCAACCAGATGCCTCGTTGTCACGGTGTAATTTCAAAGTTTGATTACGTAGTCCTGTGGACCAGGATGTTGGCGTAGTCGCGGGAATAACCGCTGGTTAACGACAGTCTAATGCGGCGAATGAAGCGGACACGATCATTGCGTCAGTACTTGACTTGAGCTGGAATACGATCCACCTTGTTGACACGAGTGTCATGACTTGTGTGCAATCACTGCACTGATGAAAACCGCCGATATCTCAAAATGCCTGGGGATGTCTACCTATCTTTGCGTTTCCAACCCCCAATTTATTGATATAAATAGCATTAGCAGCCAACAAACAGCGGAAGATCATGTGAGTCCATGTTCGTGCTGCGATTTTGGACTAAAATTTTACTTTCTTCATTCATTTTTTCTAGTACTACAAGTAGATAAAATGCAATGGTAGAATTGCAAGTTACGAACTTCAAAAGCTATACAAAACAAATTATCCCTGCACAGAGGCTTGTCACCAACTCGTCACCAACTCAAAACGATCGTATGATGAGCAACCTATCAGACCGCCAATATAATACTAATGAGCTCGTGCTAATAAACTTCCTTACCCCCCAAACTGGCAGATCTGAAAAGCCCCTCCCAAAATACCTGGGACCCTACCTGGTCATTGGCCAAACTTCAACTGTAAACTACCTAGTGGAGAGAACAACCTGCAAATGGCCGGCGGGCCCAATGTCACCACGTCGTACAGCGTCAGTCACCTCGAGCCATTCACTTGCAGCGACACCAACTTTTAACTTATTGGACTTGACTTTTCGGCCCGAATAGCCTTCTTTGAAGACAGCGAGAAGGCAGCGAGTGTTTGGGCGCAATAGTGTACGTATTCAAAATCTGAACTCGGTGATCTCGGAAGCCGTTAACACCGTTTGCTGATCCTTTAGCTGGAACACCCCCAATATATATAATTCATTATGAGCAGATGATGTACATGAATAATTAATTCTGAAGACGTTAGGAACATTAAAAATTAATTACAAACAAAAATATGAGCATATAATGTTTATGTTGTTCGGTGGTAAAGTAAAAAGTAAAAATAGATTATTTAACATCATTATCGCGATCATATCCTTTTGGTATAAAATGTTTCATATCTGCAAACTTAACAATCTGGCCAAGTGCTTAGAGCGTTCTATAGGACCCATCTTTTCTCCCGCTACACTCTACCAAAACTTCCCTTACAGTAGACCCATGCGGGCGTTTTAGGGATCTCTACGAACAGGAGAGAAAAACGAGGATCTCAGCATCACGAGCCTACCCTTGCAACTAGTGGCGAGGACGCAAAACAAAAGCCGAACTAACCAAGCTCGCAAGATATACAGCTACTAGTTTGTCTCCTAAAATAGAACATGCAGGGAACGTGAGAATGTATAGTCTTTTAAACTAAACACCTGCTATCCCAGTTAACCAAGTTGGCAGGTTCATTTCTGAAGCAAATAATATTACCACGGTCAACGAGGCTAGTTGTTGTGCTGTTTGAAATATACTATTTCCAACTTAAAGTTTCGCGAGTGTACATGGTGGTGTTGATATGCGCGGAAGCAGTGTTTCCTAATTTACCAAATTTCTCATAAAGCATTTGATAAGGTATATATATGCATGTCTAGATTTTTGGAGAAGAGGAATTACAATGGCCAACCATCACGAAAAGCCTTTGAGACTCAAAAACCTTTTTTCGAAGGAAAACTGTTTTGTCCCGAGACGCTAGTTATGACTCTTCCCTTGTATATTACCGCATCTTATAGTAATGACAAAACGACGAGCGTTCTATACTAGGTTCGTTTTGGGAGGCCCGGAGCATATACGTTGTGTGCTGCAACGAGTTTAGGAAATGTAATTGGGACAAATATAATCTTACTTGCAAAATTCTTCTAGTTTTTGTTTTATCGTTCAACACAGTGGTCCATGCAACGATGATGTTAAATGCTGAAAGATTTCTAAATAAAACTAACTCACATGTTCGGTCGTACATGTTGAATCGAAACCACATGTACGTTGCCAGCCATTCTGGGGCGTCGCATTCTTCGTTTTCTTTCTTTCTCTGAACGCCGCTCCCAGAGCCTCAACTGCAAGTGAAAAGAGACGCGGTCATTAGGTGATGATCATGACAATTCGCTTTTTTTTATTTTGAGCAACCGCTGCAATTAAATTAGGAATAAAAATAAAACACAGTACAAAAAATTACAATTGCCTGTCTTGTCAATTGAGAACGATTAATACTTATGGGATGAGAGATTGACTTGAGCGCGTTGCTTTGAACAATTTTCATCGAAGGTCAGACGACTTCGCATATGTTGGTTGATGGTGGAAGCATTCATTGTTCTATGTTTGTCTTTTACTTGAACATGTTAAGCAACGAGCAAGCGACATTATGAAGAGTAGGTTTGTTGTCTTGCTTTGTGGTTGTCAACACATTCGGCAAAATATGGCTGCGATGGGAGATTGGCTCTACCTACTCATCTAACTCAATAATCATGCTCACAGTAGATTATTAAAGTCTTCTATTAGTTTAAACATCTCGTAATATTTCCATTCCTTTTCAGAAATGTATCCGTATTCACGAGGGAACTTCGGAACCTCTACGCCGGGGAAGCAGCTTGGCCACTTTGTATGGATCTGCAGCACCGATTAGTTGCCCAGCGTCGGCCGTTTCTCCCACGCGTGCGATTCACTTCGAGAAGACCCTCGCTCACCCCGGTATGCAATTAAGTGAGCAGGTCTTTTAGCGCCCATGATCTCGGTCTTTGGGTTCGTCCGACATCACAATATCGTTTAGCGATGAAAAGAGACACCGGGTACACCACCAAGACAAAACTGGGGACGCGACAGTGACCGTGTTCACGATTCACTCAACGGAGGCGGGTGTTGGTATTCTGCTTTTTACATTTTCTGAAAATATTTTTCTGACACTTTGTGTTTGGCGTGCCCGTTCTACATTAAAAGTGGATTACCACACGATCATAGAAATTCACCCAGAGGCGTTGTGACTACCAACAAAAATATTTTCGGCCGCAAAAACCTCGGTTGTCGATATTCGGTGTGACTGCTTGTTGTTTTTGTTGTTTTACAGCTGCTTTGAGCTGAGTGTGTGAAAAGTTCGTTGTAATGGTCCTTTTGATTTTCGGCATGCATGTAAACATGTCATGTTTAAAATAGACTTCCAATGACGTTTAAAACAACTCAATTTCTGATCTATGACAAACAGCCCTTCGGGACAACCATTCTGCTTTTAATTATATAAATTACTGGTTTAAGACGGTGGAACCAAGGTCACAATATTTAATTTGAAGAGCTGAAGTGTGGATATCTTAGCGATAAGTTTGTGATAGGTTTGTAAATGATCGAAAAACTGGAGCGGTCTGAGGGACAAAACGTTTGAAGAACTCAGTGTTTTCAATGGCTCAGGTTTCCGAAGGGCTGAGGGGTCCGAAGAACTAAGGGATTCTGAAGCACTCTGGGCTTGTAGAAGTCAGGGGCAAGACCCCTTAGGGCTGAAACAATATTTTAGATTATTATTGTCTACTAGTTTTTTAGGGTGGCCTCTAGGCTTTATAGTAAATTAATTATCGTCCCAGAGTCAGCGATGAATGCTCTTGCTAAAAATATAAATATCACATCTCCGCACGCTACCCCAAAGGAAGGTCCCCGTTTGTCTCTGCTTGACTACTTATTTACAAACCTGCGGTTTCTACAACGCACAAAAGCAAATATTAACCCCGTACACCTGAACGAGATGGCCTAAATGTGCCACGTATGTATGTCTCCACTGGGCCATAGTCCATAGATACTTATCTAGCTAGACTGTTAGTTCTTGAGAATTTCATGGCTTTTCTTTGTTCTCATATGACACATACTTAAAGTCTTGTTTTCAAGGCATTTATACACCTCACTGCAAGTTCATCCAGCATTTTTATTTTGTATTTTTGAGTTTTTTGTAGCCAGTATTATGTTCTTTCCATACATACATTCATTGGATAGAATTTTGTTCTAGCCGCAGTGTATTCAGATCCACGATATATGGTCTTCATTCTCTTATGCTTTGTGTACTAATTCATATATTTTTGCCCTTGTGTGCATGTTCTGCTTGAAGACTACTTGCACCCACAAAATCAAACATTTTTATCGTCTCAAAAGTAAACGTTAACATTCAAGCCGCAAACCTTTAAACACAATTGACGTGTACTTTCTTGTCAGGTGAAGCCGCGCTTTTTTTATCGTGTAATGACGCAATTTCTTAATGGCCTCAACCATTCTCTTTTTTCTTGACGACTTGTAACTTCTAATATTAGACACCAAACGTGGAAAATGGTTCCACGTCCCATTTTAGTGTCCTGCCACTTTAAAAATAATAATATTAGCTGCCAAAAGCAAGGAGCCACAAAAACAATTACAAAATAGCGTGAAGGGAGCCGCACACCAGTGAATGCTGACATCTTGAGCTGATTTTTTTTGTGCTACCCACAAGTGGTCGAGAGGGAAGGGGAGAGCACAGAAGATGGAGAAGTGCTGCTTCAGCGTTCGGTTTGGAGTCGTGGTCATTTTGTTAGACCACGAGTCTCAGACGAAATCTCGCACCACACTTGTTTAATCTCGGCCACATGTTGGCCGCTTGTAGGTGACGTGTAAAATGAAAGCTTCATGGCCACACCACCCAGATGGTGTTGTCAGGACCTGCTCTTTTTGTGTTAGAACGGGACTGAGCGCAAAGAAGAGTAACCCCTACTAAAATAAAATCCTTTTGAAATTTGGACGTTTTAATACCGGGAGCCGGTTCAAAACTTCGCATAGCACCACCACAAAACGGCTGACTGGTATGGTAAAAGTTCTCACAGTTTTAATCACACCGTTTTACTGTTTGAGCGGAGTGGTACGCGGACCTGTTCACACCGCACAGCGACGTCGCAAACGGTTTGAAACTGCTCAACGGTTAAGTGGAACCGGTAAGCAGTTTGATCAAAACGGTTTAA
This sequence comes from Ixodes ricinus, assembly GCA_037355805.1. NCBI lineage: Eukaryota > Metazoa > Arthropoda > Arachnida > Ixodida > Ixodidae > Ixodes > Ixodes ricinus. The sequence goes on from JAZHYW010016408.1 coordinate 23,392, forward strand.
AGTTTCGTTATACCGCTGCTTCGCAGCCACGGGAGAGAGGTGAAAAAAAGCAGGCTACCTCCTTCAGACGTCCAAAAGCCTAACCTAAACAACGCCACTCTTCCCCGTATCAAACTGGTTCCTAGAAACAAACTTGTGTAATGTTGCGCAAACATAAATGAATGGCTTATTCATTTCAAATTTCTGTTAATTTCTCATGCAGGGTTTGTCAAGTTCAAATGAATGAACCCCTGTAGTTCATCTAAACGAGCTAATCCAACAAGCTTGTCCGCGGAAAAAATCGCCACAAACTCATAATTTTCGTGTGCTGCATCAATTCATTTCAGAAGCACCCATTTGGGGCTAACGAAGGACCTTCCACAAAACCAGGATGGCCTGTTCAAAAAGGTGCCGTGTCAAACGTGTACACGTATCGAACCGGTGCCCGTATTAAACGGGGCCGGTATCAAACTAGTGCCAGTATTAAACGGCCGCCGTTATTAAAAGTGTACCCATATCAAACGGCCACCCCCAACAAGTGGGTACCCGTATCTTATAATGCCATATGTCATGAACGGGGCGACCTGTTTAGAACCAATTCGAAATTCAAACGCTTTTTTTTATAAAGAAGACATTTGGGAAAGGGGTTTCTTAACTGAAAAAAGCGTGCTTTTGCCGCCTAAGCCTTTAACATAAATTCGAAGCGACCAAATTCTTTGTGTTCTCTTCTTCAGACTACGAGATCTAGGTGGGTATTGCTGATGGAAGCTCAAAAACACAAAACCTTCATGATCGTAATGCAGCAGAGGTGAAATTGACGCGCCTTTATTCGGCGAGAACGCAAGTACCAGCCAAATGCTGACGCACGCAATCTGTCCAGTTTGTGCCCCCCACTGGTCTCTCGCATGTTACATAAAAAAACGAGCACTGGGCCCCAGTTTTCCAGGAGATGAAGCACAAAATTACATAACGTCTTCTGCCAATAAAATCTGTTTCTTTTTATACTTCTTTTTTTTATATCTGCCTCGTTACTAATCATCAAAATTTGGTGCCTCCTGACACCCTTCATTATGCGAATTTGCGTCTATGAGCACCACTGTTTGGGATCTACCGTTACTCTCATAAGATCACACTCTCAGGCTGGCACACTGTACTCGTCTAAAAAAGTTCAAGTGAGTTTTGTTCTGGCTCTGAACTGTTAAATTATCTTATGGTTAACTCCGAAGTAGGTGGAACTCGTAGATATCTACCTAACGCTTTATGTGCTTTAATGGGCCGTAGTACAAGGGGGTGAGAACTAGAGTGTCCTCTGGGACGCGGAATACCGCCTCTGACTTATTACATTAAACGGTCTTTACATGTTTTTCTTCCCGCTTTAGTTGAAATTTGAGGCCATTCAATTTTAAAAACGACATGTTCCATGCATTGAAAACTTCACTTATTCCCGGCAAGGTTTGCAAATTTAAGGGCCCTCCTTAAACTTTTGGTGGGTTTTTGTTTTTCAGAATCCGCCAACAATTTTTAGCACCCTGTCCACCAATAAAACATAGTCTCTGAACGTTATACCATCCACCATACCCATTTTTAATTTAGAGGCTGCATGGATGGATGGATAGATGGATGTTAATGGATATGTCCTTTGTAACGGGCGGTAGCTTGCGCCACGTAGCCTAGCTTTCGAAATAGTTTAGAGTTGTTGATTTGTTCTTTTATGTTTTGTATATATGCCTTGCACCATCCCGCTCGCACAGAAAAATGTTGGCGACTGTCGGTCTTTTGCAGCCCTGAACATTCCGGGCTATTTTTTTATTTTCAGGACCACCACCTTTATTTCTTATTAAGGGTAGAACATGTACAGGAACAGAAAACCCCAAGTTTTCGCGAAATGTTAAAAACTTACCCATTCTTCGGAGGTTATTTGATTGTCCGAGTCATAGTCGGCCTCTGCCCTGAGCATCTTCCACATTTCGTCGAAAAGTTCTTGCGTCTTGACATATTTTGGACAGCCTTCCTCCCAACCATTCAGCTTGCAGATGTGCTGCGGGTAATAGGACATATCAAAACGCTGTTAACTAGGTAATACTCTTTTTGTAAAAATGTAATTATTATAAGAAAGGCACACATAAATATGCAATCTCCTTTGCTCTTTTAAGCGGCAACCGAATAAAATAAAGATACATACTTTTCTTGCTTCATTGAAGTCTTCAACAGTTATAACACCATCCTTGTTTATATCTGTCGATTAAAGAACACTTGAGTAAGGTACTAACATAACTCAAATTGTCATAAAAAAACTCTACGGTGCGCATCGGCAACAAACAAAATTGTACTTTCCATTCCTGTTGTCGCAAATCGGCCTAAAATAGCAATATGCCCATTACTACAATAATGAACGCGGGAAATATGTTCGCACTTTAATATGTATATAACTGAACGTACTCTTTTCATATCTAGTGGATGTGTTAAAAAAAGCCACCGCTAAGTAAAATTGTGCGCAGCTTAACTGGTATCTGTAGAGACAGAATTCAGTTTTGTACGCATTAGTTAAATTTAGTTATGATACATATACATATAAAAAATAAACACTTTTCGCTGAGCAATTTAGAGGACAGAAGGAGACGAATCTCAAAGTGGGATTGCTGGCGTGTGCTGAAATATATACATTTGAACGAAAAAATACATCATAAATGCTAAATTCTATTCCTGCATGTAAATAATACGAAGTAAATAGACCATTGTTTACACGACGAGAAAGGTTACTCGTTTGCTTTGTAATTTTCGTTCATAGAATGCACTACGTGTTTGAACTTTGGATGGAAAACAAATAGTGCATTTTTGTTTTTGTATAAATATGTATCTTGCTTTCTCGGACATAAAATAGTGATTTAGTAAAAAAAAAAAACCAGTCTTAGGGTGAAGACATTAAGGTTGCAATATATTTTTATCGCGAGCTTGTATTTGGACACAAATGAGAGATGTCAAAACAGTGTAAAAAATGAAGAACTACTCAATAAATGCATTATGGGCTCTAAATTAACCGGAATGTTTTACACATTCTGCACTCTTACAGAAGTGACACCCCGTTATCATTATCACAAACTCGATGTTTTTAAGCATTGATATCTGGTTGACATATCTCATTTTTTCTTCATTCCTAATGTTGAACTAAATTTGCTAATGTCACTGCACAAAAATATTTTCTTAATGCAATGTGAAATTTTGTTTAGCATGATAGGAATAACAACTACAAAAAACGAGGACCACAAAATAAACACTGGCAACAAAACAGTTTCTGACATTACAAATGTCAGAATTTGTAGTATTTAAAGAAAAACGACTGATATACGTATTTAAAATGCTTCGAGTACATGGGGTTTATGGATTCCATTTAATATTAGGGAATGTATTTGTAATAGGGCAGGGCACTTCGTCTTTTAACCTTACGATTCATAAAGTAATGATTTAATCGTGATTATATTTTTTCCTACGGAAAATGCATTATATTCCAAGATACAAATATATTAAAATGCCAGACCTTCACAATATAAACGTGTACGACTTCACCAGTATGAAGGCAACCTTTAAGGACAATTTTGACCTAAAGGTAACAGTAGGGATAGGATTTATAGCTCATATCAAGTGGAGAAGGTTATACGTGTCCCAGCCACTTCCACACAGTGCAAATCTCTGTTTAGCGCAGGAGAAACTGTTTTGAACAATCAGAAAAGTTCGCTTCTGCAGAAGAATATCAACGAGTATCTGCCTCTACAGATGAAGTAATAATTTTGCGTTTGGTTTGGTCAAGTTTGGTTTAAAATTCGAAATTGTACATTGCGCTGTTTATCACATATTCAGCAAAAGGAAAAACGTTTTTTTACTCTTTTGGCCTATTATTCATGAGAATGAAGGAAATCGATTAATAGATCAATTAATGTATTAAAGGGTGGCGATTAATTCGGTTGAAAATTTTAAACGATGCCCATCGGTAATCTGCAGATAATATTAAAATACTGAAACTGGTATCTCGCAAACCATTATAATGACATGCAATATAATATTGGGCTCTCATCGTTATATTCTTTGTATTTCAAGAGCCCGACTCTCGCGATGGTTTGATAACTTTGCAAAAAAGGGAGACAGATAAAACGGAGTGCCAAGTAAAAGTAGTAGAGTTTTTGTTTTTCTTTGCTATTGATTTAGCAAGTCGTGTCTAAATTGTTGCCCTGGGCAAACGTTTTAAGTTGGGGCGCTTCGGGGATTGTCGTCCGCATGTCATACTAACAGCTTTTTTTTTAAAGTCAATCGGTTTAGATGTTTTATGTACTCTTTAGAAGTAAGCTCACACCGTACTTGAATAACACATGTTTTCCTGGATCTATATCCGCCTATTTTAGACAAATGAACATCATTGCCTAGTTTTGTTTTAGTTTTGGTTATTCAATTTCCGCTAAAGATAGCCTCCGTTCCTTTTAAAACAGTTTTTTTTAATTTTTAAGTAGTATTAAATGTAAGTCTCACATTTGCAACGATAGGATTCAATTTGTCAAATATTTGAAAGCTTGTTGCAATAAAGAGGTTGGTCCAAAACGTTTTTGCATATGTAATGTGTTAATATTTTACAAGAATTCCTCAGTTTCATCATTCCCTAAAATTATGACATAAAATGTGCACTGCTTCGTTTACGGTGAAGCACCACAAAATTAGTCGCACATATCAAAACAAAACTGTTTATTTTGATCACACATTTTTTCAGCCCTAAGTCTGGCAAAGGTATATCTCTGATCAGTAGAGTTACCTTTATTACGATAATATACTCGGTAAGTAATAACCGATTGATGCGCGACTTGCTGGCGCCCTAAATTTATATTAGCAAAAATTATGTTCTAAAACTTTGGCTATGATTTCAAACTAATCGAACTCCGCGAACAAATTTTGTCTCTATCCATGTGCAATGGAAAAAAAGTCACAAAACAGAACTCATATAGAAACCTTCTGTGCAACAATGACACCTTTCTTTGCATTCGCTATTGCCCTGGGCAGACGTCTCGCAGTTTTAAAAATTACCACTACCTCTAGCTCAACATGTACTAACAAAAATAAGTATTCTAAAAATTGTTCATACTATCCAAAGGACCTCTGTGGTTATAGATTTGCTTTATATAAAAAAATGCATGGTAGCAAAGCTGCACCGCACGCAAATGCCTACAAAAGGGGTACAGCACTGTCGGCTTCACTGGGTCGAGTATCTACAGTTTGTCCTCCTTGCATGTCAAATCGATTTTAAACGAAACATCAAAGGCATATCAGCGAAAGAGATAATTTGTTTGCCGCTCCTCCCTCCAAGAAAACCTTTTATCACCCCCAAGCGTATTTCGAGAACTTGACATCAGTTAAAATCAGTGTCCTTGGCAGTGTCACATAGTTAACAAACTGGCACCTTTCCAAGACAGAGCTCTGCTCTTTATTTTTTCCGATTACTCACCATTAACAAGTATTAATTAATTTATATATTTATTTAGATTGTATCTGGATTGCGCGAAACTGTTAACTTTCACACACTTTCATTAAGGCGCCGATTGAACCGTCCTTTTATACTTGACCTATCTTTCACTATAACATGCCTCTGCGTGAATTGCTGTTTTACACCCGCGGCAGATCCCCCTCCCCCCCCCCCCTTGACTACTCCTGCCAATTGCGGCCCACTTTTTCGCAAACTACTTCATACAGTAATTCAACTTTACCGTTGGACATCAACGACTGGAACATACTAGCAGACGACATTGTTACCATAACTGACATATGTGAATTTCCTGCCTCTAAAACCACTTTATTTCTGCGTTATCCGACTAGTTTCTTCTTCTATATGTTAAGCACGGGAATGTTCCGCTCAGAAAGAAAAAAAAAATGTACCATTTCGTTGTGTAATGTCCGTAAGACCTTCGAGGATAGTAAATAATGAATGATGATTATGAGGAACAGTTACTTAGTTCTTGCAAACCAAAAGCTCAAGACAAGCACCAGTGTTGGCGGTAACGCTGTACAAGTAACAGCGCTACCGGTAACTCGTTACGTTTTTCGGTAACGTTGCAACGTAGTCGGTACATCTAAAAAACAGCAACGGGTAACTCACTTACGTCACAGATTTCGAGTAACGTGTAACGTAGTTTCGTTACTCGTTACATGTTCTTCCCAAGACTTCAATACATTAAACTTCAACTTTTTTCGTGTTTTTAGACGCCAAGGTATATCATTTTATGTGTTTTGACGTTTTTTTATGAAAATTTAGGCGTAACGTAAAGAAGATAAGGGAATTATGTCTAGTTTCTGGATGAACATAGTGTTTCTAAAACAAATATGGCGCTTATGTATACTTGTATCATCAAAAGATTAAAGCGTGTTAATTAAAATTTAAAAAAGTAACGCAAAAATAACGCGCGTTTTTTTTTTTTATTTGTCGGTAACGGCAACGGTATAATTTTTTTTTATTTTGAAGTAACGTAGGTCGGTAACGTATTAATTTTATTTGGAAGTAACGAGAAACGTATTTCGTTACTTTTTTGTTTTTGTAGCGCGTACGACACTGACAAGCACAAAGGCTCTCGTTTGCAAAAACGTGAGAAAGAATTGTTCAACTTCGCCGTAAGACACAACGGGCTTTTCATGGGGCTCACGCTTACGAAGAAGAGGACGCTCATGGATGTCCGGAACCCGTGGCAAATAAACCTCATCAATATTGTTTTACAGGTTTTTAGTTTTCCTCCAGATTTGATCAAATAGTTTTGGCACTTTAAACAAAAATTTCTCCGAAAATTGAAAAAAAAAGTATGCATTTATGGCCATGTAATTTCCCACTTTTTTTTTCCTTTTTTCTTTTTATGGTTAAAACCATCCTTCGGAACTTTGATGCACTTGCTTCTCCATGCAAACACAATTTCTCTCTTGAACTTGATGGGCGAACCACACTTTCCACGCCTGCCAAGTGTGGCTGGAATCGAAACCCTGGATCCATAGTTATTTGCGACGTAAATTTTTGATTAATTTATGAATCCTTCCTTTATAAACCACCCACAAATTTCATATTTTGAAATTATCAATTTTGTTTTAAATTAAACTTGATTCGGCGTAACTACGATGGAAAATACCAGTACCACTTTCGCGCGTTCTAAATGAAGGGACCAATTTATAACACGCGAACCCAGAGCAAACAAAAACAAGACAGTTAAATATAATAAATCCGCCAACTGCCGTAAACACCCTTATTTTAAAATAGCAACGAAAGAAAATAGGGACCGACATGTTTTTCTGCGCGTGACATCTGTGGAAGCCAAACACATGTCGGATGAAGCTTTAGTGCCTGGGCTGCGAGAAATCGAGACTAATGGAGCAGTGAAAAGAACCCCGTGGAAACGGGCGGTGCCTTGAGACGGGAGGCATGAATGAGCCACGATGAACGAACAACCATTCGTCATCAATATCAGGGCAAGGAACCCTCGGAACTTTCTTTTTTATCGTCGCTGCGCGAAGGCTCGCCACACAGACGTCCTTTCGCAGATAAACGAAGCCAGGGGCACGAAACATCGGCAAAGCATCCGAGGGTTTGCACGTGAATGTTCGCTGTCCCACGTCGCACCACTTTTGGCCATTCTTCCCTTTTGTGATATTTTTACTGCGGCTGATTCCTGATTACTTACGCTGTAACTGCTACCGAGATTTGCTAGTAAGGTTACTTGGGTACGCCTTGAAAAGACGAGCACACAGTTTCAGATGTAACAAGCGTTTAGTTTTTTTTTATTCCAAAAATGTTTCACTTAAGTTTACCGGAAACCATAGCGACTTTGTCGCAGTCTTGATGGGCGGCTCTTGTGTATATAGCTGCCGCCCTTTTTTCTTCCGCGGCACCCCAACGTGAATTCTCTAAAAGTGTTTCAAGTACAGTACCACTGACTATTGTAACGACGTACTACTAAAGCATTCTTTTACCGAGCTTTTTACTGCACCAACATGCTTCGCTTTTCATTTAGCGAATATGTACATGTAGTTCCTTCCTTGGAGTTTATACAAAATTCTGGCATTATAAACGTATGAAAACACAAATGATTGAGCGGCCTCATACTTAACAGCCGATGTCTCGTATGGTGTTATATATTTCTAAATAACGTGTCTATGACTTACGTGCGTGAAAAGTTAGAACGACTCAATCATAAACTACCCCGCAGCAAAAATGCTTATGAACTCTAAAACTATTTAGATATATAAATTAAGAAATGTATTTCGAAAGAAACGGCACACAAGTTTGATGAAGAAGGAAGGAGAGATGGAGGGAACGGGGTTAAGTTATTGTCCTTATATTGGCATCAGTGCATACGCCAAGAGAAAGAAACATAGAGAGAGAGAGATAGTTCTTATTCTGCTATGGGACGAATCCACACGTAGGAGCAAATCTGTGCGTGTCAGCGCTTCTCCAGGTGTGGCTGCAGTGCAGGAGAGTCTTATGTGGCGTGCAAGTTCTTCTGCTCTTGGAGCACCTCATGCATTTGTTTACCTCCCAAATGTGCCCGCGTGCTTGTGTTTCCCCCCGACCTCAACTAATGACGGCGCGCGCTTGGCTGCCTCGTCAAAGTGAGTGACCTGAAGATTATTTATGTTGCATTCTGATTTATCGTGTCTATCCTTGCATTCCGATGCGCTAAAACACAATTTGGAACATTGCTGGCCGTATATAAGGTGTATGGTTGGTCGAATTGGTTGCTGGCAGGAAGAGCGGGTTTGGTCGAGAGGGCTACCCTTAGTTCAATAACACTGCTATTTGAGAGGGAAACCATCGGTGACGGTGAATCCTGTAAACGCCTTGGCAGCCAGCACCTGCGCTCCCTTCGGGGAATTGCGGGGTAGGGTGTGTCGAGGGCGGAAAAGGTAGCATGATTGGTCGCTTTGGCATGAGTGGCTTAAGCTATCTTGTGGTTTTCAGGGTGTGGTGGGGCTCAGGAATGCAGGGTGGCGGTTCCGAGATGTAACAATTGTCTCCCTCGCCAGTCCGTGGACTGCCTCATTGCCGCTTCTACCACATCGGCAGGGGACCCATTCAACGCGCACTTGGATTCCCCGGTCGCTCTGCATCCCAGCACACTGGCGCTTGATGGCGTATGCGGGGGTGCCATTCCGGGGGTAGGCGAAGTTTTTTAATTGCCTCGAGGCTGTCAGGATAGAGTACTTACATTGTGCTGTGTCGAGACGCATACGTTTGGGAAAGATCAAGTTCGTTGGATGCCTAAGCACGCGTGGCCCGTCGGGGTTGGTGACCAGCCGTCGTAGTAGCTTTCGTGGGAAAAGGGCTCTCAGCTAGAACGCTGGTGTCCTCTCCTTGAGGGAATGCGACTCGGTATGTGGACGCAGTGGTTCTGTGGTCGTCATAGTGAAGGTATTGCTGGCCCTAACACGTGTAGAAGCGCCTGAGGATCTCGCCCTTCATACGGTTGTGGATGACATCTTCGGGTGGTGGAAGGCCGCTGTGTCGATAGAGTTCCGTGACGAGGGTGTGGAGTGGGAGGCCAGTAGCAACACGGAGTTCCGTTCGGAAGAGTGTCTCGAGTTTACGCAGTTGGGCGCGTGTGAGGGGAAGGGGGATGGCCCCGTACCATGCGCGTGAGGTGAGGACCGCTTGGGCAATCGTGAGAGCAATGTATCTGGTCGCCCCTCCAATTTTGTGAAAGAATACGTGTGATAATGTGAACGAATATCTTCCCCGTAGGGTTGAGTTGTTTATCTATTCATGGGCCCCACTTCGGGCGCAGATGGATACTCCAAGGATACAAATACATTTTTCATCCGGCTGAGTGAGGGGTTGGCCATACAACCCCAAGGAGGATTTGGCATGTAGAGTGGTCGATTCGCCAATGAGCATGAAGGAAGTCTTGTCTGGTGACTCTTTGATGCATGTGAAGGCAAGAAAGCGCTCGAATGTCCGTAGAGCATTCTGAAGTTCCTCACAACCACGCTCTGTGGTGGGGAAGTCATAATTCTCAGTTAAAAGCGTAATATCGTCTTCCTATAGATTAAACGGGTGAAGGAATGCTTGTCCAGGGCCTTGACCACTTGTCGCATGACCAGGTTGAACGTGAGGGGGGGGGGCGCAGTGAAATCTTGAGGGATTCCCGTACGGTTGCTGCAGATGGTCGACTGCGCAGCCACTGTGCGGATATCGTATGTGCGGTCATGGACGAAGGTCTTAACAAACTTCAACGTGCGTTTACCTTGGTAAGCATCAGCTAGGTTGTTGATGATGGCTTCAAGTGTCACTGTGTCAAAGGCTTTTTTAAGGACAACGGCCACCATGAAGTTTGGTTTGTGACATCGATTGCGCTGAAGGATGCGGCCAAGGAGAAACAAGCGTTTTTGTGTTCCAAGTTCAGAGCGTTACTTAGCATAACTTTAATTGTTCTGGTCAATTTTTGTTTCATCGGTGTTTGTATATTCAACCCAAAGAACGTATAAAGGCATTGCTGACCTGTTATTGTCTTTCTCAGAAGGAATAACGTCGATAAACCAGTGACCACAATTATTTTCTTTGTCATATTTTTTCCGTGTCATGGGCTAGGTAGATAGTTAGTGTATTACTGATTATTATGCAAAGACGTGACATGGTAACGTAACCAGATAGTACTATGTTTTCAATTTGATCACAATAGCCACCTTGATGCAGCGTGCTCATACTTGGGAGTCGTTGTTTGCCATTGCAGCGGTCTCTTATATACTTCATTAGTGAAAAAAAAGTCCGGCAAGAAAACAAATTTGGTAGAGACACTTAAGACTTGTTATGTGCAGGAATGCGAAATAATTCCTAGACGCAACGCATTAATGCAGGCAGCGAGCCACATCTTCCTTGTTCACACCCTTGTTCACACGGCGCGCCGGCGGTGACATCACGCTACCCCACTGCGCAGGCGCGGCGAACCCCGCCGGCATCTGCGTTGGCCTCCGATGACGAAGCATCTGCGTTGCTGGGCTTTTTTTGTGTTTTATTTCAGAGGCAATTTCTCGATAATGTATTGGTGGGACCATCTTTCGGGCACAACGCCACCGCTTTTCCGCGTTAAAAGACAAATAAAGTTTTCGCCTTAAAAGAAAGAGAAACAAAAAGAAAAAAACAGAGCTTTTGGCTAGTGCGCACTTTTTGAAGAGCAAAAAGCCCGCGCGGGTAGCCGAAGACAAAAGTAGAAAGGGGCAACCATGGAGGTTTCGCAAATGATTCCAGAGATGGCGCCGCCTGTGTTGGTCCTGGACGCGCTCTGGGTGTTCACTGATCCTCCACCGAGTTGCCAGAATAAGCGTTTTCTAAACAGGTAGCGTTAATACACTTTAAAGCCACCAAATGCTTCTCTCTCTTTTTTTTTTGCATTTTGAGGGAGTTTGTTTTACAATGATATTCAGATTAATCGTATTCGCCATATGCATTTAATACATAGGAAAGATCTAGTGTGATCTGACATTAGGAATCGTGAAAGCGATATCTTTTCGTCTTTGAATAAGGCGCAAATAAAGTATTTGTATGAATGGTTCTGCTTGTCACACACCCCAAATTAATAGCTTTTAGATGGGGTAAGATGGACATTTTCAAAATAGAAATGAAATAACGGCATCACGTTCAGGTTTGTGTGTCTTTCGTTTTAATTTGTATGGCGTCTGTAAGGTCTCACTAATTATGGAATTCGCCAATACATACTGAATAATTTTTTACACGTTCTTGGTTTCGCTTTTGGCTAATAAAAGTCGAGATCTCTAGTTGACGTTACAAACCATTGAACCCTGTCGTCGTTCACGTGGAACTGAAATACTGTGACTTGGTAGATGAGCACTCTCAGCGCTAGAATGAAAGCTGATTTAAGGCTCATCCAGAACCACCTACGCTCCGTGTAACCATACGACCGACCACAGTGGATGCTACGAGCCGTGTTAGCCAATGCAAGGCCGTGTGGGTGTTACGTGACCTCAGAGTGTGGGCGCAGTGACGGGTGGAAAGAGCATCCCGTGCTGCTTTCACAGAGCTGGATTGACTGATACAGAGCCGTTTATTGAGAGAGTTTGGCCATACATTGGTTTGGATAGGCGAGCATCTCGGGGCCAACCACAGGCCGCGAAACAGTTCCTAGCGGTGGTCGTGTGATCTAAATCTGTGACACGACTATACGCTCGTTTCACCTCATGTGCGAGCGAAGGCAAAACTGGAAGCGCGAGCACGGAAGCTCCGTGCGTTCAGGCTTTGCTCGAGCGCGCGAGCTGGGGAGAAATGCAAAAAGCGCTGGTCTCGCGCTTCTAGCTTCGGCTTCGCTCGCAGATAAAGTCAAACGAAGTATAATTTGAGCCGTGCCGAGCGGAAATCCGTGTCTCAAGACGCTCGCGCACCCCACCCTTTGCACTGTTTCTTTCAGCCAGTCTCAGGACGCTGTTCTAGCAGTGCAGACAAAGCCATGGGCACGAGCGCGTGGCTTTGGAAAGTGCCTCCTGTGCACGAGGTCTCGTACAAACAAAGCGTTTCGCTGAGCTTAGGCTCACGCGCCTGTGCCTTTGTCTTCACTGCAGACATTTGTGAGATGGAGTAGGAGGTCTCCTGATTGGTCGACGCTGTGTCACAAATTTAGTTTTACGCTCTAAGCGTGAGGGGAATCTTCGGCGCTGGCGGCGGCCTTTGCTCCGCCTATTGTCCAAACTCTCCTTAATATACGGCTCTGGACTGATATGGCTTGTAGCGTCCCCTGCGGTAAGGCTTGTGACAAAACTGAGTAGTGGCGACGTGCGCAACTAATAGTGTCGCTGTGATCCACCTTCCACGATTGGCCCGACGCTCACTCCGACATCTTAGGTTGAATTCTTTCTGCTCTTGTCGATGGAAATAAGAGCAGGGTATGTCTCTGAACTCTGACGGTGTTGATTTAAGAACGGGATGACTGGGCTTTGTTTTTTACGCATTATCGTACATGTTGCTCGCTTCTAATAATCTCGGTTGTAACGTCAGAGGATAGCAACCATAATGCCCGAGTCCCACTAGAGCGACAAACACAAAGAAACGACAGCGACAGGATTCAAACACATGCAGCATGCCCGCGATGGTACCTTTGGCAGGCGTTTAGTCGTTCGGTGCTCGTGAAGTAAGCACGATTCACTGCAAGCCTGCGAAGGATACCCTCGCATGCATGATGCTCGTGTTTGAGCATAACCTCCTTTATTCTACGAAGCCTGTCAAACAGCAAAAGACTCTCGTTGTAGGCTGGTCGCAGTCGTTTGTTTCTGCTTGTCGCTCTAGTTGGGACTCGGGCATAAGAGGGCGACACCGATACACCTCGTTGCCAACAGAAGTATTAGCGGCGAGATGTTTTGGTGGCGCCCTCTATGGTTCCCCCTTGTGACGTCATTACCTTGCGAACAACAAGTTCGATGGTGTTTGTAAATAGCATGGTGGAAGCTTGAAATCATTGCGCTCTCAAAGAAACACTGCCAACACCGTCAAAATTGAAGTTCTTTCATTCCTCTTATTCCGTCGATGATAAATCCCCTTTCCGACGTCATAGTCAGCGTTCGGCCAATCGTGGAAGGCCGACCACAGCGACGCTTTCGGTCGCGCACGGGGCTAATCCTAGTCCGCTCAGTAGCATGTCGGCGTCATCCCAATAAGATCGAACGCAGATGCCGACTGAACAATAATGCTGCGTTAGTGTTTTGCTCGGCCTCGTGTCCAGTCAATGAGTCCGCGAACGCCCGAAGTCCGGTTTGGACCTAATATCTGAGTTGGTGCCATTTGTGTGGGATGATGTTACGCGAAGGTAGAGGAGTCTGTTCACGCGCTTTAATTATTCCAGGAGATGTTGGCTCGCCTGACAACAGCCACACTTGCTCTCCCTGGTATGTGACGTCATCCTCGATGTCCCGGCTACCCGTAATTGCAGCCGGCTGCACCTATTTAGTTTAATGATTAGTCGAAGTGCAGTAAAGAGTAGAACACACAGGCACAAGTTAAAAGCAAAGATCAGGGTGCATTCACTTCTCCCTGATTGGTGACAGCACACGCACGGAAAGACGACGAACGCCGTTACGCTCCACTTTTGGAGCTACTGATTGGGTTCAGTGGGCCGTGTATGTACTAAAGTGCACGTTTAGGTACAAAAAATAGCGCAAAAGGCACAAGCACAAGAGAGAAGACACAAGTACAAGAAAGCGGCTGTCCTGTCTACTTTTTCGTCCTTGTTTATGCTGTGCTATTGTATACCTCTAAATTTTTCGTGTCCAAGTAAAAGTAGAAGAACGACATTATAAATCAATTGCGGGGAAAGTGTATTGTGCCTTGGGTTTCAAAATCAGTGACGTCATACGCGTCATTTATACCAAAAAGGAAAAAAAGCGCAGAACAAAACAAAAATGTATTTGCTCTTTTAAACTCAACTGGTTCCAAAGCTTCAACCAGTACATCGTACTTAGTCCGGTCCGCATTGTTTAGGCAATAAAGGGAGACTCCCCACAAGCATAGATCAACCCACTCTCGAGGTCTGAACCGAAACCTTTTTGATGAGAAAACTTTATTGTAGCCCCAAAGGTTTCTGAGAGCCCGTAGGGTTCACCAATGGGGTTTATTCCGACATACGGAAGGCGGAGGATGCGCTTGCATTTATATTTCGTTTTACCACAAGTCAGAGCATAGTAAAAGGCAGAATGCATAAAAATGTGGGCACATATACCAAAAGCTCAAGGTCACGGTCCATTCGCTGGGGTTCAGTGGTTTAACCAATGACAGCCTAGGCACAGAAATTTAGAGGAAGCCGTGAGGTTGAGCTTGTGTAGTTCCTTGAAGGGCCCAAAATAAATAGAAGTGTCAGCTGCGCTTTGACATAGTGTGAAACGTAGTATAGCCTTGTTTTAGAATTAAACACTCTACGCGACCGTGCAGTCAACACACATCCACTTCACCAAATTTTGTTTTACGTTTTAGGCGGTTTGTTTACAAACATGCATAATTTTGGTCGATTTACGCCGGTGATACGTAGGAAAGGTTCGGCCGATTAAACTCTTTATATTTAAACAATATAAAGTTGGGGGTGATCGTGTGAGCATTAAATGCGAGAGGATATAGGACGGGAAAACAGAAGTGTTCATAAAGAAGATCGTTTTAAGGAGAACATAGTTGACAGGATAAATGATCGTTTTCGATCGAGCCCGAGCGAAAGGTTATCAACTCAGTTATACGCTGATTTATTCCACAAACAGGTCGCGTGGCAAAATCAATTAATTAAACTAACTTGTACTGAGCAGAAATGTTTTCCGAGAATAAATTGACACAAATATATGCTGTCACATTGTCCGCACACAAGTAGACAAAAAAACGCCTTATCAAATAATTAAAAAGCAAATATTTAACCATGGCATTCGTACCAGAGTCATAAAATCCGAAATTATGCTGAGGTTTTTGTTTTTTTCAATTTAGTAATACGAGTTAATTTAATCACAGTAAGTCTCTATCTCTTTTTCTTTTTGATAACCGTCTGGCATGCTGTATTTCAAAGTGACAATAAATTGATTCAGACGTTATCATATTCGGTTGAACGGTTCGTGCGATTTCTTCACTAACTCCACTAGTGAGTCAAATGTATACATATGTACATATATATATATATGTATATATATATATATATATATATATATATATATATATATATATATATATATATATATATATATGTGTGTTAATAATTAACGCTAGCGTAAAACTGGCCAACAGGTGCGATGCAAACACGGCGGTTTTCGAGAGGTTAAAAGGTAAAGCTAGAAAAAAGAACACGAGTGCTTAAGGTACTCCCGGAAAGTGTTATGTGAAAACATCTTGACCGTTGAGACAGTTTTAGAGTCGGAAAATAAACAATTTGCTATTTTGGACTTATACTCTTAATTGTATACTCTTGCGGGGGAGCGGGAGTATACTTTTATACGCTTGGGGTGATTTACTTCTGATTTACTTCTAGTAAAGCTGATTTACTTCTAGTAAATCAGCTTGGTAAAGCCGGTTCATCTTGATTGGTGTTGTCGGTAATTTCTAGAAGTGCCATGGTGACGCTGTCGGTTGTTCACGGTGTAGTCTCTTGGTTCTGCGCCAGAAGCGCGAACCTCGCCATGTCTAGTAGCTCGATAACATTTGTTCGGCAAAAAATACATTCCTTTAAAAACAATGTTTAGGACTTTTTTTAAAGAGTTTATGCTTCGACAGGTTTAGTTAAACAAGGTAAGTCGATTAATTTCTGAATTTTTTAAACCGGCCCACAAATGCGCATAGTTATTAGGCATGTGTCGAAACGGTAAACGCTAATAGCTGGTCTACCGGTAGAGGATAAGCACTCACTGATACACGTACGCTGCAGTACCGCCATTTATGATTGCAGGCGAAGGCGCGGCACTTTCACTCAACATTTTAGTCGCATATATTTTATACACAGGAAGTAGCGTAAGATGTTGAACACAGAAGACAAAGCGCCCGTTTCTTCGCCATGACGAAAGACACGTGATGTCTTTGATAAATTAGCAAGGTGCATTTTTGCAAAGACGCATTCTGCGCATCATTTTCTTTTTATTGCAAAAGTTCGTGATGCTTGAAAAAAAATTATCACGTAAAATAACAAAAACATTTTCAAAGCTTTCTTTGTGGTTGGAAACGTGGGCTCCGCAAGGTCATCTGATGTTGCACTTTTCAAAAAGGATGTTGCCATTTTCGGTTATGTTATCAAAAACTGCACTGCCCAGTTTTTCTACTCCCATAACCACAAAGGACTGATGTGCCTTTTTGTCTTCTCGGCTGTCAGGTTTCAAAAGGATGGTTGCTACACATTGTTAACACTTTCAGAAACCAAGACTTAGCTCCCAGTAGCAAATATAATATCGAAGGACAGAACTCTCGTCACTAAAGATCGCGTCGCGGCAGTTGTTCGAGGTTCCTTTTCCTTCTTCGAGAGTAATGTTGTTGTTGTTGTTTTTGTCACAGGTTTACAAACACAACACCTACCATATAAAATTATATTTAAAAAAAATGTCTAAGTGAAGCCTCCACTTGAAAACAGGGAGAGAACAACAAAGGTTTGGAAGTTAAAAACTGCGTAAAATCAAGCAGAAATTATTCCACCCGAGCGTGCTTCATTCGTGCCTCAAATCGCCAATGAGAAACAAAGCTGTCTACCACCTCGATTCCAGTAAATTCATGCAGCGCGACAGAATTGTGACCGAAACGTGACTGTCATTTGATTGCATCTCTTTTATAATCAAGAGGCTTCATTCAAATATAGCTCTCCTATGCACTGCATCCATGCGCGGTATAGTTTCTGGCTCTTCAAATATCTGTTCGGTGCAGACATTTAACAGTAAAGGCGGAAAAGTGCTCATAACACAATAAGGCCTACTCCATTGCATGGGCAATAATAAGATATATCCCCTTTCAGATAATCCTAGGCTTGTTCAAAAAGAAAAAATTAGCTTTTTTTAAAGAAAGGTCACGAAATATTCTAAGAGAAAGAAATGTACACACCGCAGACACGACAAAATGTCAAGTGTTCGAACCAATTGTAGTTTTACAACAGATAGCAACCAGTACAATCTTTAAAAAAAAAAAAAACTGCTCAACATATTTTTTTAGTTGTGCAGGCTATACAGCATTTAGCAGGCACGTTTTACATTATGGTTGTGACTTTGATAAAGATAAGTCAACATGCACACGGACGGAGGTTTTGACTTTCATTGTGTATATTCGTTAAACACCTGTGTTGCCGAGCGCGAACAAAGCTTCCCTTTATCAAGCGTTTCCGGATCGCGGCTGTCGAATAAGCGCGGTAAACTGAACAACCAAGCTCGGAAGCAGCAGCAAGTAAACAGATGCTGAACACAACATAACGAAAGTAGAAAAGAAAAAAAGCGATAAGACATACTAAAGAAATAAGATGTTATACGTGGTGCGCTCTAATGTTTTACTGTCGTCTCAGAAACTGAATGTAACATATTTAGGCGTTTAGCAGAGAACGTCTCTTCAAGAAATACGAGAAGTGTATAGAAGGAAAACGATGAAACCCTAACTGATGTCATAGAATTCTTTATCCGGAATCTCTTAAGCAAAAGTAAGCACTAAAAAAATTGAAGAGGCGTCTACATATTTGTCATGAGTGACACGGATAAGAAAGAACCAACCACCTCAACATTTAAGCAGAAAAAACGGAGTGCTTACCGTAGAAAGTGTTGAATTCGCAGAGCAGCTTTTTCCGACGGAAGTAGGACACACAGGGCTCCTTATCGCTTCCCAGCAATTTCTTCAAGCTCTGTCCCATGGTCAGCGATTGTAGGGGCCGGCGCGAAGCCGGCGATCGTTTTCGTGGGTATTATCCTCGCAGCAGCGTGGTGTGACACAGGAAAGCACCTCATGCGCTGGCTGGATATTGATGATTATCCTCAAGAGAGAGGGGCGATAAGGTTCTACAAAATGGTTTATCACCGCTTCTGTATCCAGCAAGTGACTCAATATGAAAGCGAAAGGAAATAGGTGTGTGAGAAAGGGAAGAGCAGTTCAGATAAACAAACGACACTGCGAGACACACACCTGCACGAAGCTGACCGCTGTCTGTGACGTTGGAGGATGACGTCCGAAACTCCAGGGCTTCCCTCACTGGTTGAGGCGACGAGATCTGATGGACAGTCAAAATAACCTAGTGGTCCCCGGCATGGCAAGGGCAGGATCTGTGCGGAGAGAAGGAGCCGTCAGTGCTGGGGCACGCTTCGAGGCGAGCTGCCACGGCTGCCGTGGCGCGCGGACGCGAGCTGCGAATGCTGGAACGGAAACGTCACTCGCCCTTTCCCCGGCAACTGCTTGGCTGCCGCTCTCGCTGTTTATGCCTGGGCAGCTGTGGTTGCTTGCCTTTCGGGCAAAGCGAACGACACTCTCGGCGGCGGCGAAGCATATTTCCCGCACGTTATTACGTTGTTACTTTTTTCTCTTTCTTCTCTGGTAGGAGTAGAATCGGCGCGTCGCTACGTCGCCGTCGGTGTTTGCGCCCGGAATTTCGAGCGGAACAGGATAAGGCTGCTACGTCATAAGCAGCGTCGCGGTAGCTTCTTCGAACAAGGAGTGTATACGGAAGAGGAATGACTTGCGCTTTGTGATTGCAAACGTGAGGAAGAACGTTAAGACACTATACTGCGTTTCACCTTAGATCCCGTCGTAGCCAACGCTACGGGCCGATGGCACCAATGGCACCAGCGGCGTTTCATTGTGCTTTCTTATTTTCTGTCGCGCATTACATGGCCGACATTGTGTACACAGTTTCGGCATGAGTCGTTTGTTTAGTTAATATTACGTTGCATTGCTTGTATACAAAAAATAATACAAAGTACTGTATAGCATTAGTTATTTTGTGTCTAGATGGTCAGGTCAACTTAGAATGTCCAAATTTGCTTCGATTGTATACTTTTGATGTGTCACAATTGAATGGCCTTTAGGCAACCAATATTCTTCCTTACCATTTTTTCTGATTTTGATATATTTTATTACATATTTGATTGTCTTTGCAATACACTACTCCAGCGACCTACTACAGGCTTTGCCACTATCGGGCGAATATTGCAGTCTTAGACAGGTCGTGCTGTACCATGTGCAATCTCAACGCACACCGCTCGGGTTCCAGCAGGCAAGCATTGGGCTCAAAATGGTTTCTCCCGATGTTTATTCACTACCTATCAAACGTGCCGTGATTTTGTTGCCGTAAGCGAGCTTCCAGAGGCTCGACGATCTTCGGGAAGCGATGGAAGGACTGAGCTACACATGAACGTTGATAAATGGACAATGTCTGGTCCCCGCGGTAGCGTCCATACTTCGTTTCAGCTTCGGTCCGAGCGCGGCCGATGCTGCATGAGCCGAAGCGTCAATCAGAAGCGCGAAAAGCGCAGCGTCATGGCGTGCTCTCTGCGCTTGATAGGACTAGCCGGCGGAGGAGCACGCACGAAGAGACGGCGAATACCGGCTAGTCCTATCAACTGCAGAGAGCACGCCATGACGCTGCGCTTTTTGCGCTCTTTGATTGGCCCTTCGGGTCATAACATCGGCCGCGCTCGGACCGAAGCTGCAACGAAGTATAGGTCGTGTTCAGAGCCGACCTGAGCAACAAACTGATAAGACAGTAACAGCATAGTCACCGGGACAGCTCTTTCATTGCTCCGGCCGCCGACAACATGTAATCAAGAAAGCCGCAAGGGAGGAGCAGAAATCGCGAAATGACTTCTTTTGTTCAGTTCTAGTGTTTTTTTGTTTCTGTTTTTTTATAAGGTGCCGTCCGTTTTGCTGGAGTTACGAATAGCTTTACTTCTGTTGTGTCGTTGTACGAAGGGGGCTGACGCTCTTTCGGGCATCACCTGTCTTGCTCTTCTCCCCTCTCCCGTGAGGATGCTATCCGACAGATAAATAAGAAAGCGCCAAAACGCAACGCCATCGTGCTCATCAGTTTTCCATGGGTGTTCTATCATCTGATCAACAAATTTAGCGCGGTGAATACACGATGACCTTCGCTTTTGAAATGTCTGTCGGTGTTTATGTGTGTTCGAGCCTTTCCCTGCCTTCCAACTTATGGTGAAAGGAACCATAGGAACCCGTTGCTGTCTAATCATATAAACTGGCTCTAACTATCTATTCGTATCCATTTAACTTGAACATCTGAACCGCAAGTATGAAAATTAAAATGTCTGCTTTTTAAATGTGTCTCTTATTGGTATCAAAAACACGTGTTCTGGTGCGACTTTACATAGCGCAATCGTTAACAGTCATTAAATAAACCCCTTTCTGATGTGAACTGTGATGTCTTTATTAAACTTCTCCCAAAATTGGGCAAGCCTCGAAGCAGCAAGGTGATAAGAAGGGTCACTGATTTTCATCTAGAAGCGCGTATTTACCTTGGCTGAATAGGATATCATCATGTGCACAAAATAATGTTCGTTTTTATTCTGCCTAATTTTGTACTAAAGTTGTTCTCAAGACAATATAACCTTACAATGACAAAGATGTATATATGAAGCCCAATTCTGTATTGACATTCTTTAACTAAAGGACTGATCAATATTTCAAAGTAAGACCAGGGATGTTCATTATTCAGCCAGCTCAAAAAAGGAAGAGAGGGAGGCGGCAATGTTTTTAACATTATGTTGGGTCTTTAACTGTGTCGACCCTCGAGTAGTTCTGTAGCTATGATAGTTTCTTTGGGAATTTTAGACTGCTTAACTTCGCCCGTTAAAACATAATTGAGATAGTGTGTTTTTTGTTTGTTCTTTTTGCATGAATTTTACAGTTGGCATAAGAGTAACGTAGCTGGCACCTCCGCTAATAAACAGTCTACAGCAGTGCTGACCTGACAATGATTGCAGAGAGATAAATATTTATTTAATAATAAGTCCCAAATGTTAACTTGGTAACTATGTGGTGAAAATGCAACCTTGCCACAGTTCTTGTAGTCCGGCTATGTCTGATATTCTTAGGTGTTCTTCTAATAAATAAACACCTGCGAAAGTAATTACAGACTACATAAAACAAACAAAAACTGCGACATCACGCTTACTGTATAATCCGTTTCATCTAAAGTCCGACCACAGCTGACGTAATAGTTACGATGGA
Source organism: Ixodes ricinus (assembly GCA_037355805.1). Taxonomy (NCBI): domain Eukaryota; kingdom Metazoa; phylum Arthropoda; class Arachnida; order Ixodida; family Ixodidae; genus Ixodes; species Ixodes ricinus. Next base: position 45,032 of record JAZHYW010016408.1, read on the forward strand.
ACAAAACACGCACACGCCAAGAGTGCACTGGTCATGGCGCTCATAGCTTTGTGGTTTGTGATAGCTCACGCCCGAAGAAAAGGTAGTGCCGTGACGTTGCACTTTAGCTGCTGCTTGATTGACTCCATCGGATGGTAAAGTCGGATGCGCCCGGACTGAAAGTAAAGCGGAGGATCATGTGACTTCGCTCGCTCGCGCTACCGGGTACGGGACGAGGGCGGTTAGTGGAGGCTGTAGTGAAAATGAGAAATGCACACCAACAGAGAAGGACGCTGCTACTCCTGCATTGCATGGGCGTATTCGAAACCAACCTCTCCGTTTAAGACTATATTGTTCCGCAGTAAAGCCATGGAGTAATGTGGTGTGACGTAAGGAGCGCTGATAGTCAAGTGAGCCGCCCCAGCGGCTCACTTGACTATCAGCGCACGCACTAACGGCTGTTGTGAAGGTGGTCTCGGCTTCCTGTTTGGGCGATTCCGTTCCCTACATGGCTAAAGACATAGATGGCTGCTATCTGAATGGGCAGGTAACTAATATCGTCGATTTCGTTCGCACTAGGCGGTAGCTTGCGCCACCTGGTCAGCCGTCACTAACTAGAATGTTGAATTTAGGAAGGAATCTATCGCTTATATGCGCGTAAATTCTAAGTTCCAGAGCAGACCATGCACAATGTGCAATATCAAATTAAAACCGCTTCACTCAGCAGAGAAAAGAAGGGGAATCTAAACAAGAAATTTGAGCAGTGCACAAAAATGTATTGGCCAGAAAGACAGCCATGACGAAAATAACTCAACTGCAAGCGTTCGTAGAAATGTATACTTCATTTCACCGTAAGGGCGAGCAAAGAGAAGCTGCAAGAACGAGCTAGACGTTTCAAATGAACCTGTAGTGCACACGCTCCTGAAGTGAAAGCGACGTTCGAGACAACACGTTTGTGTTTGTAGCATCAGCTCGCTTGGATTTCATGGGAAACAGAAAAGAAGCTTTTGTTGACGCAGCTGGCGCTCAAGAGACGCTTGAAACACTCTTCATGTGGTTGCGCTTCAACCGTCTTACCTTCGCCACAGAGACAGAACGTCAAGAAATCCACACGATGAATGCAATAGCACGCCGCGGCCGTCCCCCGCCACATTGACTGCCGTTATGGTGGCTGCCAAGTCTGTCGGACTCGCATTCGTTGGAGAGATACCACTTAAACTCAGCCAAATGGCTTTAGCCGGCAGCGCGGAGACCAATGCGGACAAACTGAAGAGAGTCTTTATCGGAGATTCACTCAGAACCTCTCTGCATTGAACTTGACTTCGAATCCTGAACGGAGAAATCGAGGATTTTTTGTGGCTGGCAATCCTGAACAATGTGGGCGTATATTGCTGCTGGTCTTCGACGGGGTGTAATATAAATATTGGAGGCGCGATAAATCATAATGTCGTGACTGCTTCTAACTTTGCGAGACGCGTCCCCCATTTTTCGAAAGCAGACAATTTCCCTCATTAATCGTATGCAGCGAGCAGGTTTTCCGGAATCAAGTAATTGCGAAATCAGCCCAACTCTTTCGGTGTGGTCCAGAGGCTTTTCGGCGAAAAGCAGCCAAGATGAATAGCCAGCGCACCGACCGGCATGGGTGGCTCAATCTTGAAGCTAAACGAACACAACCAAACTCAAGAAAAGCAGCTATCGAACCTTCCCATTCACTTGACTGCAACATTGGTGTCCCCTCCAGTCAAGCACCTCGTCTGTCGTCCACAGTCCACTCTTCTACATCCTTATAAAGAAACCATTTATCAGTTACCAAGTAGTCGTCACTTTGAATGTGATTCGAGACAGATAAGAAATCAAAACATTGTTCCGTGATTCCTCCCCATCCAAGAAATCAAAAGCACGCGACCGTGTGCTGTGGAGTAAACGGGCTTTCAAACACGTGATAGAAGGAAACAATCTACTGAGGCTTCACCACACTAATAAACACTCAGGCAAACTTAATAAATATTCGGACCTTCGTCAAATTACATTGTTCTCCACCGCGCCGACAGCACGTGTCCGCGAAAGCCGCCAGAGACGCGGAGAGGCGCAAAGAGACCTGTTCCGGCTAATTCCCGTTTTTCTTTTCTTTTTTTTTTCGTTTGCCGTCACTGGTTGAACCAAGAAACGTGAAGTCATAGCCTCCTATATACTGACAAAGCCTGGCAGATCGCCACGAGAAGCGACCACCGAAATAGAAAAGGTGGAGCGGCAGACAACGGATGAGAGGAGAGCCACGTGACTGGCGCCCCGCTGCGGCGAGACGCCGAAACACACTTCTCCCGAGCGAACAAGTCTGTTCCGGGTCCTCGCCGCTGCAAAAGCTTTGCGCTGATGTCCAGGTTCCCCGAGAAATGACTCTTTGATGATCTGTGCTACCAGATCCTCGCGCTCCAAATCTCTGCATAAATCTGGCTCAGATTCATGGCAAACAAAAGCAATGCAGTTTTATGTAACGTGTTGATAGGATGTCCTACTTTCATGCTCCTTTTTCTACCTTCTCTCAGGGTTTAGCAAATAAAAAACACACGCAACAAAAAGGATAGCAGAGACGGGGCAAAGAAACTCGAGTTCGTAGTTTGCCAACGAAGCAAATTACAAGATATTCGAAACGCGAATCAAAGTGAATTCTAAGCAAATGTGAGTCGTATGCTTTTTCAGAACCCTTTGTCGCAAGTCGTTTAGAGTAATATTTGCACGAAAAGGAAAATATATGGTGAGAGGAGCACGAATTTGTGTATATGCCTGAATGTCATTTGAGACCACGTATATTTGCCACCATACACATCTACGATTACTAAACATTGCTCTTACCGTAGGATTATATAAAATTAGTTTGATTATGAACTAATATTTTTCTATGCATTTTTAATGCACAGAACAAAAATGTCAGATTCGCATTATGTCGAATGATGAATGTCGAAGGATGTCGAATTAAAAAGCGCCATATTTACCATATTTTGCTAAAAAAACATTTTTTCAGCAATATATTAGTTAAAATGTTTTGTATTATGCATGATAATATGTGTCGTGGAAATACAAATACAAATATTATTTTTGCGTAGTTTTGCTTTTTGTTATTAAGGTTTGCTTTAACATTTTATGAAGAAAATCTCTTTTTTTTGTAGTTTCCCACATGGCGTATTTATGTTTCATTAAAACACTTAAAGCTGCTAAATCTAAGTTCAAGCAGAGCAGCGTTTTCAAATGATCAAACAATGACACAGAAGACGTAACCATTTTTTTTTATTAAAAGAAAGGAAATTTTTATGTTGCTTTGTTTATTGATATGCAGAGGCGACGCCTCTTCCGCGCAGAATATTGTGAAACGGCGAAGTCCTAAAGAGCAGCAGACACAGATCCTCAAAGTTATTTTTTCACACGAACTATAAATAAGTACACTCGAATGCACGCTTAAAGAATCAAAGGTTGTATGGCTAGAAGACCTGCACAGGTATTGTTGTCTTTTTTTTTTTTGCTCATAATATTTAGCGATTGCAATAAACAGTCTCTAAAGGGCAGCACAGTCCGAGACTACGTGAGTTATATTTTCCCAGTACGTTATAAGAAATATACGTAAATACATATTCGAACAAGAACTCCAGTTTGTTGTACGTCTTTTTACCTTAAAACACCCTGAACTTTTCCTTTTTAAGAGTCTGATAAAGACATGGGTGTGTTCAAATAGGAACAACAATGACAGAGCGAAGTCTTTTTCTTTTTTTGTTAAAGTTTAAGAAGATGTAGGAAATCATATGACACAACAGGACGGACCTCGATTCTTCAATATATATCCATGTTTCAAGATAAAATTGCGTCTGAGACAGTGGCGCACCTAAAAGGGGGTGGGGGAAGCCTAATAGGCTTCAGCCCCAATGCCACCTCCCTCCCCCCTCCCCCCGAAATCCAGCCGACCCTATATTCTACCCATGCAAATTGACTTTTCCTCCCGCACCCCAAGTCATAAACATCCTAGGCACCTCAGCCCCTGCCTGATGCCCTTCCCCCCCCCCCTCCCCGTTTTCTGGAAAAAATTCCTTGCTATGCCAATTGTCTTAGGAAAGGAGGAAACAGAAACAGTAATTTTACAGATTGCGCGTTGACTGAACTTCGAGGGCCTCAGGAATAAAAAGTAACAAGTGCAACTTTCTACAGTTTTAGGGTGTTTATATATATATTTATATATATATATTGTTACGGTTAGACCGCAATCAGATAATTTGGTTATACAAAGAACGACGAAGTAGTCGCGGGGATAAGAAAGAGGAAGTTGTTCGTAAATAAAAGACCGAACTGACAAGACCTGGTTGCCGTGTCTTCCAAGTCCTTTCACACCCTATTATTTGGTGGAGGTGAAGCGACCCCTACCTCAAGGCCAAGAATCCGACACGGAGCTTCGATCAGGTAATCACCGGGGTCTACAGCCACCGTTGGGCATAAACACCGTGACATCCCAAACCATGCCGAATACACCCGTCACAACGTCATCGACCGTCACATGCCGTCAACGTGATCCTCCATTGTTTGCCGGCACAGCCACCCAAGATGTCGTCGAATGGCTCCGCGACTATGACCGGGCGAGCGCGCACAATCGCTGGGATGATACTCTTAAACTTGCTAACGTTAATTTCTACCTCAAAGACACGGCGATGATTTGGTACAACAACAACGAAGACGCTTTCACCTCCTGGGATCGATTCAAGGAGAAGTTTCTGGACGTTTTTGGACTTTCTACGCAGCGCAAACAACTGGCCGAAGGGCGTCTCGCTTACCGTGCCCAAAGTCCCGACGAGGACTACATCGGCTACATCGAGGACGTACTTGCTCTCTGTAAACTCGCCAATCCAACCATGTCGGAGGCAGACAAGGCTGGCCATATACTCAAAGGAATATCAGAAGACGGGTTCCAATACCTCATGGCTCGTGACTCCCGCACCGTCGAGAGCATCATAGAAGCATGCCGTCGCCTCAACGAGACCAAAAGAGCCAGGATTCCAGCAACCACCTCAACGAGATTACCCTCGCTACCCTCGCGACTGCAAATCCCCGTCACCGAAACTATACGCGCAGTCATTCGTGACATCATCAAGGAAGAGCTTCGGATTATGTTTCCCGACAGTGCCACAGTACTCGAGGAAACAACTGCAGCGACGCGTATGTCTTTAAGGGACGCCATTCGAGAGGAGCTTTCTGCCGCAGCTCCTAATGTATCTGCAATTACCATGAGCCCTCGTCTACATTCTGACTCAGCGCCAGGACCATACGGACCAGCTGCCCAGACTTCTTTCCAACCCAGGTTCCAAAGGCCCATGAGTACCGAACCTCCCAGGCCCACTTACTCCAACCCCCAGTGGACCTCCACTGTTCGAAGCCGCCCCACCTGCTTCCACTGCGGAATCCGAGGTCACATTGCTCGCTTCTGTCGCCGACGCATCGCGGAAGAACGAGGAGATACCTACAGATTCTTTGGTCGCTCCAGTTACAACTCACCACCAGCCTATCCGACGTATCCATACGACGAGGATGTTCCAGTAACAAGCTTCCCACATCGTAACCGATCTTCATCTCCGAGACCAGCGGCATACCGGCGTCCGCGCTCGCCCTCGCCTTACCCACGTTCGTCTGCGCCATTCCGACCATCCCATGAGCCATCCACTTCCTACCAGAACGAGGGAAACTAGACGCGGCGGCAGTAGGAGGTAACGCCGCTTCGTTCAATTCTTGCCAGCCTCCGCCTCCCCCAAGAAATTTTGTTTCGATAACCGTCAAAGGGCAAACGTTTTCAGCATTAATAGACACGGGTGCATCAGTTTCAGTCATGAACGAGTCTACGCGACGGAAGCTTCGTTTGGTTGGCACCCCTCCGGATGGCAGGTTATTGCAAGGTGCGAATCGTTCTCTTTTCTCGCCCTGTTGCTTGTGTACCACTCGCATCACTCTAGACAAAGTTACCGTGGTGTCTTTCACTGTTGTTCCTCACTGCAGCAATGATTTTATTTTGGGATGGGACTTCTTGTCACAACGCAACGCGCTCATAGACTGCGGCACTGGGCTGCTAAATATTGGAAGAGAAAATTATGATGACTATGACCTAGACACGGTTCAAGTAAGGAAGCTATGTTTGAGTCATGACTATGTCATTCCGTCTTTGAGTACCATTTTTGTCACGGCGGTGAATAAGTTTTTTTCGGCGACTATAATGGTAATGTCCTTGTGGAACCTTGCCGCGACATGTTGCTACGCAAGAACCTAGCTCTTCCATTTTCATTATCGACATTGGCCAATGGCATGGCCACAGTCCCTATCACCAACATGTCAAACGAGCCTCAGCGTTTATCAACTGGAACTTGCGTAGCCTTTGTTTATGCGCTGCCCACTTGCCCAGTTTTTACTCTTCAGCCGTGCGCTGAAACATTATTAGGCTCGTCTACTTCATTGGGTGACTCCGTCTCTTCTTTATCATCCATGGTTGATAAAAAACTACCGGGGGATTATCAAGGGCTACTGCTGGATTTATTGAAACGATACTCCTCATGCTTTGACATCGACGGTGCCCCATTGGGTTTAACAACCTCCGTAAAGCACCGAATTGATACCGGCGATGCTTCACCAGTTCGACACAGACCTTACCGCGTCTCTCCTTCAGAGCGAGCCTTAATTGATCAGCATGTTAAAGACATGCTCCAAAAGAACATAATTGTACCATCATCAAGTCCCTGGTCCTCACCTGTAGTTCTGATCAAGAAGAAAGATGGGTCATGGAGGTTTTGCGTAGATTACAGACGCCTAAATAATGTCACAAAAAAGACGTGTATCCTCTACCACGGATCGACGACGCTTTAGACAGCTTACAAGGATCCGAATATTTTTCCTCTTTAGACCTTCGATCCGGATATTGGCAGATACCAATACATGACCAAGATCAAGAGAAAACAGCCTTCATAACTCCCGACGGGCTCTATGAATTTAAAGTCCTTCCTTTTGGTTTATGCAACGCTCCGGCCACGTTCGAGAGAATGATGGATGTTTTATTGAGGGGTTTAAAATGGCAAACATGCCTGTGCTATTTAGATGATGTTGTCATCTTCTCTGCGACATTTAAAGAGCACCTCTTACGATTGCAATCCGTCCTGGAATGCATTAAGACAGCGGGTCTCCAACTTAATACTAAGAAATGCCATCTTGCTTGCCGCCAAATTCAGATCTTGGGTCACACCGTCAGCGCCGACGGCATTCGTCCTGACCCCGACAAGATAAGAGCTGTCTCGGAATTTCCCCGGCCACTCAACGTTAAACAATTGAAAAGCTTTTTGGGCCTCTGCTCATACTTTCGTCGCTTTATCCAAGATTTCGCTGACCGTGCAGCACCTCTAAATCGCCTTCTGTCAAAGGATACACCATTCGAATGGACGGAAGACCAAGAGAACTCTTTCAAATCCTTAAAGCTGTCCCTGACTAATGATCCAATACTATGCCATTTTGACCCCCGCTCTCCCACAGAAATACATTCAGACGCAAGCGGATATGGAATTGGTGCTGTTCTTATCCAGAAGAAACATGGCAAGGAACAGGTCATCGCGTATGCTAGCCGCACGCTCACTAGAGCGGAGATAAACTACTCTACAACAGAGAAAGAGTGTTTGGCTATAATATGGGCCATAACCAAGTTTCGACCATACCTATTTGGGCGACGCTTTCGAGTAGTAACTGACCACCACGCTCTCTGCTGGTTGACAAACATAAAAGACCCATCAGGACGTCTCGCTAGATGGTCACTTCGTCTACAGGAGTATGATGTCGAGATAGTTTATAAGGCAGGCCACGCTCACCAAGATGCCGACGCTTTGTCCCGCTGCCCTCTACAACCCACCACCACCGATGACACGGATGCCACCGAGATCCCTGTTCAAGCCTTATCCCTCCAAATCGACATCGCCTCGGAACAACGAAACGATCCGAAACTGCGGAGTATCATCCGACTCTTACAGCATCCTTTGTCACGGAGCAGAGCAGCGAAAATGGAACATATGTATGCAATTGTCGGGAGAGCTCTATATCGTCGGAATTATGAACCCACAGGACAGCCCCTGCTTCTCATGATCCCGCGACATTTACGCTCTGATGTACTTCGTTCCCTTCATGATGATCCGACTGCCGGACATTTGGGTGTGTTTCGAACATACAACCGCGCCCGCTCTCGTTTTTTCTGGTTTGGCTTATACAAGAGTGTTCACAGATACGTCACATCATGTGAAGCTTGCCAGCGCCGAAAAACACCTACCCTCGCTCCTGCGGGCTATCTGCATCCCATTCAGCCCCCTAGCCACCCATTTGAGAGTGTTGGAATTGATCTCCTTGGCCCTTTTCCTGAGTCGACACACAAAAAACGATGGATAATCGTCGCCGTCGACCATTTGTCGCGATACGTAGAAACCCAGGCTCTCACGGCACCAAATGCAGAAGAGGTGGCCTCGTTTTTGCTCCACAATATTGTTCTGCGACACGGATCCCCCAGAAAACTCGTGAGCGACCGAGGGCGCGTCTTTTTATCTACAGTGATTCAGCACCTCCTTCGGTATTGTTGCACAATCCATCGCACCACAACCGCCTACCACCCTCAAGCAAATGGGATGACTGAACGCTTTAACCGAACCCTCGCCTCGATGCTAGCAATGTACATTTCCAATAATCAGGACAACTGGGATCAGGTTTTGCCGTTTGTTACTTATGCTTACAACACGGCCATCCATGAAACTACGCACTATTCTCCATTTTACTTAGTCTACGGTCGGGATGTAGTAACGCCCCTAGACACGATCCTACCAAGCGTTACCGAACCATCATCTGACTACGTACAAGACGTCCTTCACCGGGCGGAAGAGTCCCGCCAACTCGCTCAACACCGCACACTTGCTTCTCAGCAGACACAGGTCATCCGTTATAACGACAAGCACAGACAAGTTAACTACTGTGTCGGCGATCTTGTTTTAGTCTGGTCACCCGTTCGTGTTGTTGGACGCTCAGAAAAACTTCTCTCCCGGTATTTTGGACCATACCGGATCACACGGCAGACATCTGACGTCAACTACGAGATAGAACGTGTGACGCCTATTGCAGACGGTCGTTCACGGAACAAGGATATTGTCCATGTGTCTCGAATGAAACCATACACCATGCGCTCCGATCACGATAACTATCTTCAACCCGTACCTTCGCCTTCTCCAGAGGAGGGGGTAATGTTACGGTTAGACCGCAATCAGATAATTTGGTTATACAAAGAACGACGAAGTAGTCGCGGGGATAAGAAAGAGGAAGTTGTTCGTAAATAAAAGACCGAACTGACAAGACCTGGTTGCCGTGTCTTCCAAGTCCTTTCACACCCTATTAATATATATCTATATATATATATATATATATATATATATATATATATATATATATATATATATATATATATATATATATATATATGAGGCAAATTAGATCTATTATAGTTAATTAGACTTATTTTATCTTATTTTATATCTAATAAGGAAAGCAACTACAAATTCGGCGTTTTGAACAGCATTGCTGATATTGAGGCATTACTCGATTAATTTTTAAGGTGTTTTCAAATTAACCTGCCAAAGCTGAAAATATTTTGTTCTAAGTATTTCATGCCTTGTACTGCCTTCAATAATTATTTAGCTTTCTACTCGTGAGATTGGGATATGTTTGAAAATCGAATTATTCAGTATTTCCAAACTTTGAGGGGTATTGAAAGAAAATCATCATCGATTTCCTTTAAACTTTATCCGATTTACCCTTGGCGATCGCTAATATCAGATATGGAAAAGACAAGTTGCAGTCTTTTGTCTTAAGTAAAAAAAAATAAAGGTGAGCCAACCATCCACCGGTAATCGACCTAGCAGTCGATTACCGGTGGATGGTTTCTGTCAAGGATTAGCGGCACTCGAGGACCGCAGGCCACAGTGTCGTTACTTTGTTTATATTAACGTGGAGGCACCACGAAACACTATAAGAAAACTATGAGCCCTTTTTATTAGGGAATGTGGCGGGTATTGCACATTAAAACAACTCAGCGGCGGGTTCGGTCGTCAGGCCGTTGCAGCAGTGTAGCTGAGCATAATTTGCGGGGAGAGGGTGTATGACACACAGTCAGCTGGATGTCGAGAGATGGGAAGTGCGGAGAGAAACACACATTCGTTGGGTTACCTTTCCCGGAAAGTATTTTAATGTAGGAAGATTGCTAAAAAAATAGTTTGATAAATTTTGCTAGGCATACGACATTAGGAAAGCTGCTGTACAGGGCGACGGCGGGCGGGGCGAGGGCGGAACGAAGGGCTTGTGATATATTGTAGTGCTAGCTGATTTTAGATAAGATGGAGCAAAGGGTGGTTTGTCGACATATTTATTTCATCTTGAATTTTATTTATAATTGCCTAATTTAGAGTGTAAACAAATCCAAAAATATTTCAGCAAGAGTTAAAAGTCCTAGATCACGACGAGGTGGAGAGTCGCATTTACGCGCACAGTCGATGTGGCCATGGTTGGATATGAGCAACTTAATTCATAACGTTAAAGGCTTAGAAATACGTGCCCAAATGTTTTCCGCACGTAAAGACTAGGGTCGTCGGTATTACACATGCGCAAAGCTTAAAGCATATTTTGGATTGGCTCATGGCGGAGACGCTGTTCCTTTAGTGTACGCGAAGCTTTTCGGTACGCTATCCTAAAACTCGCGGGAAAGAATATAGTCGACGTCGACGTCGTTCCTAGAGGTCGTCCTAGATGCTGTACTTGGCGTCGATTTCTAGGACCTCGTCCTCGACGTCGTCTATACGTCGTCCTAAACTTTAATACGTGTAGAAACATTACTCGAAAACATTTCTCCCGCGGGACTATAATGCCATTCGCCTTCCTACACGTAAGCAGTCTTAACTGTACTCCTGTAATTTTTTTTTTTGTCTGCAAGAGGCATTTTTGTTTTGCACGGTGTAAACACTATCCGATTTTCTGCTGCGCTACAAACATACAAGCCATCACTACTTGACGGCGCAATGTGTGTCCAAAGACGCTACTTCAGCTTTCACTCCTTCGCCGTTGTGTTTCAGCATAGCATACCTGAACTATACTCACAAAGCCTGGCAGTTCGACGACGTATCCATGGAGTGCCCGGTTGCAGATTTGGAGCGCGAGGATCTGGTAGCACGGAGCATCAAAAGCCCACTTCTCTAGGAGCCTGGACGTCAACTTGCACCAGCGTTTGCAGCGGCGAGAACCCGAAACACACTCGTTCGCTCGGAAGAAGTGTGTTTCGGCGTCTCGCCGCAGTGGAGCGCCAGTCACGTGGCTCTCCTCTTATTCGTTGTCTGCCGCACCACCTTTTCCATTTCGGCGGCTGCTTCGCATTGGCGATGTCAGGCTTTGTCAGTATATAGGAGGCTATGGTTTCAGGTACAACCTGCTACCGTTCTTCCATCGCCACACCCACGAGCGGTCGGGGTCAGAACATTCCGTAACGTCGCCCGTTTCTACGCTTATCTTTACCTTACGACAGACTGCAGAGAACTCTCCGAGCTATCTAACTCAATCCAACGCCGTGCGAGTTCAAATTCTCCTATGAGACGGGCGCTAGCGACGCGTTGTAAGGCGATATCTTGAAGTGGCAGAGATCGCTCGTAACATCCGCCACAGTCCATTTAAAACTATTTTTCTGGAGACTAACTAAACTAATGTTTTTCTCTGTAAAGGTAGAGCCCTCAATATACGGGGTGTTTTTTCTTATCCTTTCAGATTTGTTTAAAAAAAAAGCCTGTGAAAGCTGCACTTACGCGGTTTGTGGAGGTGATTTAAACCGCCAGGGGTACATAGTATAGGGAGATAGTCGTAACTATCAGTTGGCTAATTAAGTAAAATTTGTTCATTAACATCTTAATTAGTGCAAATAGACATAGAGTTTCAATTAGAAACTTGTTGGCATCATCGAAAACCACTAAATCAACTCTTTCTAGGAGGCATATAACGCCGGGCAGCATTTGACGGCGTTCTGTAAAGGCGCTCCTTCTGGACGCGTTCCTAGATATTGGTTCCTTATCGAAGCGAATCTTTGCGTTCGCGGTCCTGTCCCCAGTGGTCGCGGCGCGGAAGCCGCCTCCTCGCCTCCCTCGTAGAATGAAGGGAAGTAGGGCGCACCTGTGTTGTGCGTCATAGCCGTTGGAAGCAGGACCGCGGGCGCGTAGTCAGCTCCGATTAGAACACGAACTCAGAAACTCGTTTAAATGGGGCGTTTTTACAAGACCATACGAATCTGCCCGACGGCGTTATATCGCTTCTTAAAGAGTTGATTTAGTGGATTTTCAGTGATGATTCAGCAAGATTCCAATTGGAACTATATTTCTATTTGCACTCATTAAAAAATATTGAAATTTACTTAACTAGTCGACTGATAGTTGCACTATCTCCGTATATATTCACCTGCTCATAACTCACTGCAGTAAGTGTAGCTTTCACGGCTCTTTTAAACAAATCTGAAGAAGAAAACAAAACACCCTGTATAATCAACCAAGTACAACACCTTCAGGACTGAACGCATCACGAAATTCAGCTTCATTTTGGAATATAAGCCACATCTTTGAGGGAAAAAAGAAGCTCATCGCATTGTTCTAGTGTTTTAAGGTCCCTGCACGTTAATGTGATCAAGTACGTCCACTGTGGCGTGTGGCGCTCGAGTATCATTGTTGGTCGGCCAGATGTTTCCGTGGCTCGCTCTAATGGTTTCTACATGTGACGTCATGAGCAGGGTTATTAATTGTACCTGCAACAATTTCGACGGTGTGTGCAAAAAGCACGGAGAAAGCTGGGAGTCATCGAGTCCTTAAACCAACATCGTCAAAGATGACAGTCTGGCATTCCTCTTATGTATATTAATACACGTAGAATTCATCATAATCAAGACGTCATAGTGAACAGCGGCCAATCGTGGGAGATCGATTACACCAACGCCTTTGGTTACGCACGTTACGAATCAATAGTTGTCAAGAAGAAAAAAAACGTCAAAAGGTAGTCGATGGCGACGTAGACCAGACTAAAGCTTTCTTTGCTCTGAATTAGAGAAGAAAAATAATGCATCATAGCTTCTTTGCAGATCATGAAATCACCTGTTGTTAAGGGTCTACCAAACGAATTCTGAAGAACTTCGACGATGGCGTGCTTTTATTGCGTCAGCAATGTCTGCATGGTTCTGGATTTCTTACAACTTCAGTAAAATTCCCGGCAAACTATTTAAACACTTCAACAGTAGAACGCTAAATATTCTATTATAAATGCACGAATCATGGAATCAGTTGCACAAAAAATGTTTCAGCTCGAACATGTAATTTTAGAACACCTCCCAAATTCACTGAAAAATGGCCTAATATTATATAGCTTGCTTCTCAATAAGCCAAGTTTATTATTTTTCTCTCTCTAAATATAACTTCAAATAAAATTTATCTAATGACGTCTCGTTAGCAAGTTTGCATGTAATTTACTATTAAAATGCTATCGGTGAAGAAAGTTTCATTCCTTATTCCTCTGAAGCTGCATCAATGTGCGACTGTGAAGTTGTTGTGTCACCTTCCTATCACAGGTGATTATGTCTCACGACAAGAAGGAAGTATCTTACAAACGCTAAGTCCGTCCCGGCGTGTCAACATGTGTTTGCACCTCATAAAAATTAATTAAAAACAAAAAACAAAAATAGACATCACACGACCTATGACTCTCCTATATGATACACCCATATCAAAAAGAAAACTAACTTCTCCCCGAAACAAAGTTTCAGCGCAATGTCTATGGCGCAAGGAGCCTTTGAGGTAAAAAGACAATTCTGATATATCAGTATGTCGACCAGAAACAGAAACATGTTTGAAATAGCCCTTAGAAACACCAAACTCCCCTAAAAATATATTGCGTTTACATTTCACGCGTGTATGACAAAACAAAACAAAACATGAGAAACATTTTAAGACAAAGCAATTTTGATAATTTGGTACGTCCGATCCGAAATAGAAGCAAGTTTCGGAAGGGCTCTCAGAGACAATACATTTAACGAAAAACATTTTAAGTGCCTGGATCGCAGCCGTATGTCAGAAAATAAACTCTCCCCGAGAAACAATAATTAGCGCAATATTTACGTTGCAGAAACCATTTTGAGCTAAAAGTCATCCGGCAAAAGACAATTTGAGAAATAGGAAGAGAGGTGAGCGCCTTGGTGACGTCAGAACACCGAGATCTGTTTGGACTTCATTCTGCGGCAGACGCAAAGCTAGCTGCCTCTCCTACTTACTGTTCAAACTTGTTCGAATGCGAACGTCGAACGCCGGCGTTCGACGCTCGAAGGCGTTCGAAGAATGAACAGAGACGAAGGTCAGCTAGGTTTGCGTTTATCCACTAATTATTTAAACCAGGGCTGAGTGCTTGTCACGTACAAGCGCACTCTGGTTTTCTCCTCGTCCTCAATCTCTCGCCGTATTTTGATATTTCGCGATGTCGACCCGAAACAGGAGCAGGCTTTGGGACCGTTCTCAGGAACACTAAACTTCTCAGAAATAATCTTGAAGTGCCTCGACTGCAGATGTACAGTCTCCGGCTATATGAAAGGCCTAGGGTCACTGAATGTTCTGGAGAGTACCGAAACTTTCCAGGCTTCGTTTTAGAACCGAGTCGTGGCGCAGCCGTCGTGCTCCAATCTATCGTCAAAATGGCGCTGCCCTGTGCGGTCGAAGCGAAGCGCATAGAGTGTTACAGTCTTCTAAAATACGGGCTATTGCTGAGAGCGGCAGTGGCTCGCGTGAGGCTTGTGGTGTAGATCGCGATAGGTATCGACACCGGCGCATCGGCACTAGGGTCAGTATGGTGGTGGTTGTGCGCGTGCACTGCTTTGCACGCGCACGTGAAGTGGCACGTGCGGGTTGCAGCGACCTCCTGCTGTCCTGTTGACTGCAGCGCCGCGATTTTTGTCTACATGCGCAGACTCACAAGTTCCCATTGCCGAGTCGCGCCGGTCCGAACACTACCTCGAATTCTAGTACACTGTAACAATGTGGCGTTCGTTTTCCGTAAGCTATTCAATACATTTTCCTGGTCTGTGACGACACTGATTTGTTTGTTTGAATTATTTTCTTCGTTCCGAGCGGTGCGTGAGTTTCTGCTCGCTCTGTTGTCTCCATCTCTCGCCTCGAAACACATTGAAGTCGAGTGTCGGTCTTGGCGTCTGGAGGCGTAGAGTCTGAAGGGTGGCACTCAGTTGGTCGAACGACGTTTTAGCGAACCCCGACTTTTTATCGAAAGACACTTTAGCGAATCGTCGGCCGACATGAAGCGACGTTTACAGGATGGGCCAATTCTGGGTTAACATTGTTAGTAATGAGCCACCACAGGGTGCCGCCGCGATGCGACGTAAACGCAGAGAGCGGGAGGTAAAGGAGGGAGGGGGAAGATGAACACGCGCCGTCGTTATTCGCTAGAACGTCGATTTGCTCAAATCGAGCTGTTCGCTAAAACATCATCGGCTCATGTGATATATATTCGTGTTTGAAACACAGCACCAGCACAAACGGAGCGAGCAAACGAGCAGGCAATCTTCTTTGGTGAACCAAATTAGCAGCTACTTGATATGAAAAAAAAAAAAACTAGAGACTATCAACGCATCTTTCGTTCGGTTCTAAAAGCTATTCCGACTCCCGCCTGCGTACCCGCTGTAGCCGTGGCAACGCGGACAAGTTGTATGTACGTTTTTTGTTGTTTTGGGTCTATCTCCAAAATGGCCGACTGATAACATCCTAGGATAGAGGCCAGCTTAAACTTGGGAGGCGACAAAACGTTAAAAAACAGAGATAGGAGAAAGATATAAGAAATAGAGGTACTGCTGGACTACCAACTATGGATTTATTTATTTTTCCTATTCTTGAACCTAACCACGGTGGCCTTAACTATCTGTTTCTTCGTTTCTGCTGATCCTGAGAGCGTCTACATTCCAAGGATGAAACAGACTGAAATTAATTGAAATGAAATAAACTGACAGCCACATAAGTTCTACATCATCCCACATTGCGAAATCCCGCACCGCAGAGAGGACGTGAACCACCGTTAATACTGTTTTTCTTTTGTGGTAAGCTCTAATAGATTTCTCACTGACGCTCGTTTCTTCATTTTCTTCGATCGCCATGGTCTTCAGCATCTCTCGTGCATACGGGTTTTTGTTTGTTGCTGAGGATGTTGATGCTGCTGATGGCTGCGTTGCATTTGCAGTTGCGGCAATGAGGTGGTAGATTGCCCGCTCTAGTTTTATTGAGTAAAGAGGGGCTTTACCCTTGAGAGATGCTGCATGCTCACGTAATGTATCATTATTACATCTGCCAGTCTGGCCCATGTAGCATTTGCCACATGATAGGGGTAGGTTATAAACAACCTGCTTTTCTCACGGGGCATATTGTGTCCTGTGAGAGATGCTGCAAGTTTTCTTTTGGAGGGTGTTGCGGTTCGCCACCTGCAGTACACCTGGCGCTTTTTCTGACTTTCACGTGGCCATCCAAGTGACAGACGACGACGAATGTCCAACAAGCTAGTCTTGAATACATGTCACCATCTGTATTTTATATTAAGAAGCAGCAACTTGCCATAACTGAATGAGAAACCTATGAGGTCTAATACTAAATGTCATCTGTAAACGATCAATATGCAGTTTCTGTAAAATGTATTAGCGATGGATGCTTGTTCAGTTTAATGTTTCGTAATTTTGATTAGTTGCCGTGATTCTGCTCTTGTAGCTCAATGAAATAATATAATTTTAAACTTTATTTTTTATTTTAAAATATACATTATAAACAGTACAGTTCGCTGCTTGCTTTTCTAATTCATCCTCTTCAACCGACCACTTACGAAAATTATCGTGAACGATGAAACGTTACAACTCGAGAAACAAAATTTAAATATAAGAGACTAGTATATTAAAATCTAAATAACACACTAACAACTAAGAATAGTGAAATATTGAGACATTAAATTACAGTTGAAACAACAATAATTTTTTTTAATTTGACATTCACTTTACGATATTAGGAATACGTTGAAGGAAAGCTATAAGCCGTCAGAAACGAACCGCAACGGCATGCACAGTGAAGTTGCAACCTTAGGGGGATTCACCCGCGATTTATTTGTAGCCTTTTCCTCATAAATGGCGCCAGAAGTTTTCGCTAACAAATCAGTTGCTCGCAGCTGCGCATGCAGGTCGGGCGCTGAAGGTGAGCTCGGGCCGGGGTGTGTTTGCCCCCGATCTAGGCGAGCTAGATTTTGTTCGCCCGACTATAGTATAGAACTGGCAAGTCGTCCGCCACTACCAACAGGGGCCAACGGCCGGCGCGGAGCACGAGCAATATAGACAAAGGAATGACTCTGATTCCCGACTGGTTCGGAAGGTGGAACCATGTTCGAGCCATTCAAGCGTACTCTTGCTGATGCGTTAACAGTGCACTCGGGTTTTCAGCGTTTGCAAGTTCGTCATTTGTGTGCACACGAAGTCGCTCCCGCAACTGACGACTTGACACCATGTATTGGCTTTGGCGGCGTTCATCGCTTGTTTGTCGCATGGAATCTGGTCTCCGACGATTACACAGCGGCGTGTTGTGATAAATATTTGCAGCGCGAATTTCGCTCTTACTGTTTGCTCTACTGAGCTCAGTCTTTAGATGCGAGCCTGTAATGAGCAGCGTCAGGGTATGCACGAATCACAGTCGTACGCAGAAAGAGCTTTTGGCTTTGGTGCCATTTTCCGCGATTGTACGCAAGGCGCGTGCTTTGCTCGCTTTAGGAGCTGGACGAACACGTACGTGCTGAGCTGTGAAGATCGCATGTTGAGGGCATTGCAATCTCCACAGCCCAGAAGTTTTGTTTTTTTTTAACTAAAGATATTTTTGGATGTGCTATCACCAGTGTGCGTACCTATGGCGGGTGCTTTGCTTACTTTTCGGAAACCCGAAAAATCATAGCAGTCCGGCGCCCGGGCTGTGATTTTGTAAACAAAAAACGGGCTATACGAATATGGCAGCATCTACTCGCCAGGGCTAATAAAGCGTAAATGAAATCTAAAATGAAAACACACTGACACTAACAATTAGCGTTTTATCAAAACGCTAAGAGTTCTTTTTTTTTTCGTTTTCCTTTTTTTGTAAATTTTGATTTGGTTTTTTATTTATTGTTCTTCGTGCACAGTGAGCGAGTCTGCTGGGGCAAAGAACATTTATAAAGAAGTGAATAGCGCGCACTTACAGTTTTGAGCAGCGACTGCAGCACGGAAGCCTCTAGCTTTGGCTTCATAGCCAGGAAAGTTGTACTACAACACACCTATCGCTAAATTATCCGAGGCATTAAAGAGACTGCTGTGAATATACGCCTCCGCGCAGCACGCGCCTAGCCTTCCTGGTGCAAAAGGTTCGAGGTAAATAACCGAAATAAAGCTTTGACAAACTCACATGCAAGATGCCATTTGCATTAGAATAGTTACTGCTGCAGGCGCCAGTACGTGCAGCATGTGTAACTACACTCGTAGCATGCTCCTTAGTGCTTGCGTAATTTAGCAAAAGGTCGATTGTGCTAACTTTGATTTGTTGCTAACGTTGATTTGTGCCAAGCCACGGTGAATGACGCGCGCTGTAGCGGGCGACGGCGAGATCGGTTTTGCCGGATAACTGCAAGATTATCTTGCCGTCTAGAGAATGGGTCTGAATCAGACTTGGGAAGTAATCTGTTACAATTAACGGATTACTTGTAATTCGTTACTTTTTCGAGTAATTTTGTAATTTCCAGGTTACTTTTTTGCGGCGAGTAATTTGTAATGTAATTTCGTCACAAATATAAGTAACAAATCATCTTCAAGCACACGTTACTTTAAAAATATGAACATAATGCGAAATTTGGAGCAATAATGAACTGGCAATTCAGAACCACGAAGATAGCAAGTTAAAAGAAAGCAGAAATCATTGTGAACAGGAGATTAACCGAAAAGAAAACGCAACTGATTTCTATGTCCGGTCACCAGAACCATTAGAAAAACGTGCAAGGTGTATAAAAATATAGCCGAAAACAAAGATGAAAAAGACAACGCCGAGTACGCATTGTCTTCTTGATCGCCCAGCAGAGGTGGTCACTGCTGCTTATGTGACGGCTTGAAGCTGAGCTAGATTGGTTCATGCTTGTTTAAAATGCTAGCTGAACGTTTAAAGGACACACACACACAGATGAACAAAAAAGCTGACACATCGCTGGACTAGCAACTAGTTTAATGAAATATTCTTTATCTTTAGTCTACATATTACGGTAAACAGATTCTTCATTTTTTCTATATATCTGAACCTTCGTGTTCCTTTTTCTTTATATCTCAACCTTCGTCTTCCTCTTCTCTCATGTGCCTGCCAAGTGTGCGGCTGTTCGCAGGTATACCAGCTTCCTTGCGGTGCAGCGCAATTGACGGTGCACTCACGCAGTTTTCTTCCTTCGCGTCAGTAGCAAGGGCCTCTAGAATTTCTCGAGCAACCCTGGTGCGCATTTTTGCCAGGATGTCGATGTTGGCAAGGTTTGGCGCACATGTGCACACCCGACAATGGGCCGCGAGGTGCCGTGCTGCTGTGTTGGCCTTCACCGAAGCTGCGTGCTCTCTCGTTCTGTCAGTAATGCACCTTCCTGTTTGTCCAATGTAGCATTTGCCACATGACAGATGAATCTGGCAAAAAACTTATTTCGTGCATTCGGTGTATCTGGTCTTGGGAGATGTGCCGTAACCTGTTTCTTCGTTGATGTCCGCCCTGTTTACCTTCCGGCACATGGAGTATGGCTTTATTGGGCGCAGAGCATATCGCCTGTATGCCTTGTCGGCCAGCAATCTTTTCAAGTCGATGGGTGAGCCCGTGGATATAAGGAGCGACCACATAACGTGCTCGAGGCTTCTTTGTTGTTATTCTTCCATCTCCTTCAGGTTGGCGCTTGATCTTCGCACAGATGTTTTCACAAATTGAAGCAAGGAGTGTCCTAGGTAGGGCATCCAGCATTTTGGAGCGTGGCGACTTGCGTCGTGAAACTCCGCCCACCTGATGCTCACATAACCTCTTCAGGTGGGGCGGGGTCTCGCGACGCTAATTGGACATTTGCGTCGCAAATGTCCAATTTGAGCACTGGACATTTGAAGTTGTTGTTAGAACCCGTGCATGATGGGTCTGCTTGCTAAACAAAGTTGTCGGGGTTGCTCTCAATCTTTAGTATTCTAATGTAGCCAAAACATGTCGTTCCCCGCCATTGTAATCTCTCATCTGATGGCACTGAAATAACTGCTGTCCGGATAGTTTTGCGGATATGCTGATGTTTGTTGCAGACGTCCATAACCTTAAACCTTTTATTCTCATCACCATGAACTCTACAGTTTGGCCCACGGGTGCAAAATACATGTCCCATGTGTGGACAGCACTCTAAAAGAAAGGTGTAGCCCTTACGCCCCTTGCCACACATACGAAACCCCAAAACTTCAGTTCGCCGTACAGCGCACTGACGTCAAACTGACGTCCCCGACTTTTGCGAGAGGCTTCATGACGGTGCAATATAAGATATTAAACAGCTAAAGTACGCATAAAAGATTACGGAAAAGAAAACACTAAGGTTTTCCAGTAGGGCCGAGAAAACCCCGATTACTTTCTTTTGCAGTCAGTTACACTCATTTTAGCTATTTTATAGGTTGCTATCACGAGCGGTTATCAAGCCGCTCGTGAAAGTTGGTAGCGTCTGTTGAACGTCAGTGCGCTCTACGTCGAACTAAAGTTTATGGGTGTAGTAAATGTGACAAGTGGTGTAAGGGCTGCACCCCTTATTTTTTTTAGCTCGAGCTTGATCTTTCATATACTTCAACGCAGCTGTAACAGCTGGGGAGAAGTTCGTGCACAGTCGGTCTCACGCTCATCTTCTCATTATTTGATGGATAAAGGTGTTTCCGCGTTAGAAACATGACCGGCTTCACTGTATATCCTTGATGCATTCTATAGAGTTATTTCAAAGGAGCCGACGCGATTTCATTGTTACCATCAACATTCTTCGCAAGACAATTGTGACCTCAACATTTTTATAATGTGACATTTGGCAAAAGCATAGAGAAAGACTTCTTGAATCATCCGCTGGATGCGGAGCCACCTTCGTGGCACACCGCTTTCCACAGAATTTCCGTGGCAGCAACACTGATTTTGGGGTTATCTGTGATCAGCTGAACGATTTCAAAACCCAGTTCTTCCGTCTTCTTGATGATATGAACTATGGTTTCTGCAAGTTCGATTCCGGTGCAGCCCGTTGTGAAAAAATATCCAAAAGGTATCTTGAAACGCTCTACCAAGCCACAAAGCAAGGAAACAGAGTAAGAAATTTGCCAGGTTACTGTTGATGTCGCTATGCACCAGATTCTTTACATCCGCTCTCTTATCGACGTCGCCAATAAACGGGTCGTCTCGCTTCTTATGATATTCTGACTTTTCCTTGATGTGCATTTCGTTCACTATCATGCTGCGCACCCTCGACTGAGCAGAAGTGAAGCTCTTGATTTCCGTTTCCAGCCTACAGCGAACCAGAGGACTGAAAACGACTTCGCAAGCTTCCAATGAACTTCTGTGGAGTGAACTGTACAGAAGTCAAATGAACTTCTGTAGAGTGTTCCTGCATAGAAGAGCCAAAAGCTGTTCACTTCGGATGTACTCGTATGCCTTTGTGGAGAGGTTTCCTTAGAATGACACAGTAGCCTCACAGTTGTGTCTGCCCATATTGGCCTTTTTGTGTTGTAGTTTGTCACCTTGCCCAGAAAAAATGATGCTTTGACATTGTTCTCTTCGGCAGCGGCTACAACATCCAGGAAAGCCTTTACGCAATGGTCTTTTTCTAGACTGCGGACCTCTTTTTTATGTCGGCGCACTGTTCCTATCAGTTTCGCAATTTGTAGTCTAAGGGACCTCTCTTTGCTCTCCATTTCCTACGATCCACTGTACCACTGCTACCATTTCCTACAGTCCACTGTACCACTCGTCCTGGCCCTCTCTGTGTTTCAAATTCTCATTTTGCAAACATTCTGTTTTGACAGCCCTGGTGTTATTGCACTGGCGTCGTTAAAAGCCGGTAAAGTCTTTTCATGGCTGATTTTCTTGTGCAAACTGCGGGACTCACGCAACGCTTTGATTTCGCAGCATGTCTTGGATGTAGAGATGTTGGAGCCAAGCAAAGAGAGGTCATGGTGGTTGAAGTCACTAAAAAAGGAATCGTGGCACTTGGCCTCGTGGCAGTTGGGCTCATGGTAGTTAGAACCTTGGTTGGAGGGAGACTAGACATAAGTGGGAGTAGTTGATGGCTGCACGTGGAAATTACCAGTAAAGCCGTCGGTTGCAACCGCGGTCCTGTCGACGGGCGGAACGTCACATGCGCCAGTTATATTCAGTTTCTGCATTTTATTCACGTATCCACCTAAATCAATGTCGAGCTGATAGTTTTCGCTTGGGGCTACATAGCTCAGGATGTACCCTGTGCTGCGCTGGATTTATGTACGAGGTGTAGTCTGCGAATTGGCTGGGTACAGCTTCTTTCTTAAATAGATGTTAGTTTTCTATATTCCTTAAAGTGTAATAAAAAAGTGCTTGCTGCAGATGACCGAGGAACTGGAGGTAGGAATTCATCCACTGCTGTCGCACGTCGAGGTTGGCAGGAATCTTGTGGAAAGACAGGCTGGGTTCTTTGTTTCTTAGCTTCGGTGTGTACGACGGCAGACAAAAGCAAAGCATGATAGATCTGTGGAAGTGTCGAAGGCAGGCCTAGGTATGAGCTCAAAAAATGGCGCTAAAACGAAATCCGCCGCGCCCGCTTCTGCTTGGCTTGGATTGGCCAGTCGCTGTTTTTTTCCTCTGTACGCCGCGTAGCGCCACGAGCGGCAATGGGCAGCCAATGCGTCCAGCGCAATCGGAAAGGGCGTGATCGGGTTAGAAAGGCCCACGTGACAGGCATCTTATCATAAAGGGGGAGTTGGTCTCAGCGATCTGTCAATGCCCGGTCGGTACAATGAACTATACCTTGTTGTAAATAGTTGTACAAAGATTAAAGAGCTTCAGCACCGTCTGGAGTAATATCTAGCAATGGTGACGAGTTCCGAACAAGCCTCTGAAGTTAAAGGTCACGACTTCGAGTCTGCCGCGATGACGTACCAAGTACCACAGTTTGACGACACAAAAGATCAGTGAACTTCGTATTGTATCCGACATTTAGTCCTACATCGAGGGAAATGGCATTATTGTGAAGAATGTAAAGAAGAGAGCGCTTCTCGTTTCGGCACTGGGCTCAAGAGCAATCAACGTCTGGAGTGGGCGTTGCGCGCCAAGGGGGATTAAAGAGTTAACCTACGCTCAAGCGATTGAAAATTTCGAAGAAGTTTACGCACCTAGACTTAACCAGATACCTGAAAGCTTCAAATGTTTCACGAGGGTTCAGAACGAGGATGAGTCATCTCAGCAGTTCATCGTGGAATCTCGGCAGCTGGCCGATAAATTAAACTTCTGCAACATGTTAGACCGCATGCTACGAGTCAAGATAGTGTGTGGGATTCGAAATGTCGACGTTCAGAAGGCACGGCTTGCTAGGCCGAAGTTGACATCGCAGGAAACGGAGAAGGTCGTGCTGGCGGTGGAGGCCGCGAGACAAGGTGTCAAGCCCATGAAGCCTTCAGACGTGAAGTCAGATCAGGAATCGCACAAGCTGGTGGGTAAGCAACAATCGGGACCGACACGCCAGTACAGCAAAAAATAACGTGGACCATCGCTAGCGTGCGAACGGTGCGGACGCAAGGAACACTCCGAGATGGCCGGCCCATTCAGGAATGCCAAGTGTTTCCATTTGTGTAAAGAACGGACACGTAGCGAAAGTGTGTCCGTTCCAGGGGCAAGCGACAGCAGAAGACGTTCCCACTAATCGATAACTCTGCTGAGGACGGCAACACTTCATTTTCGTCGTAGCTGCTATCCCTGAAACAGAATTAGATCGAGGAGAACAATATCGTCTTGTCCTGTTCGTCGCAAGGTCTGTGGGGGCGGAGTCGAACTCATCATGGAGATCGACACGGGATCACCTGTGTGCGTGATTTCCTGGGACGTCTACAAACACAGGGAAGGATGGCCAAGACTCGAGAAGTCAACTATGAAGTTGTCTTGCTATTTGGGGCCATTGTCTATTGCTGGTTAGCTCACTCTTCCTGTTTCTCATGCCTACAAGACTGTCGCAGCGTCGATGACTGTTCTTCGCCAGCCAGGACCGTGTTTGTGTGCCCAAGACCTGATCCAAGCGCTAAACAACTTAGAAACACCTGTTCTCAGTCTGTCCAACTCAAAAAGTCAATTCAAAGGGAGGGTCTACAGAAAATCTTGACCGAGTACGAAGAGGCGTTTGAGCCAACGCTAGGTCTGCTCGAGATTCCACCCTCTCACCTGTATGTCAAAGAAGAGTCGATTTCAAGGTTCTTTAAGGCCAGATTTCTTTCGCATGAAATTTCTGCGTTACAACTGCAGACTACGAAGGGCTGTCTCTGATAGCAGATAATATGCTTAGTTGTGTTCTTTATCTACCACCGGAGGGCAATATTGTGAATTTTTTTACGTTTTTCGAGAGGCTCTTGGGATTCGATAGTGGCAATAATTTCAGTGTGATAATTGGTGCAGATTTCAATATCAATATGCTAGTTGATAGCCCGCTTAAAATGAGTTTGAAGTATTACTTGCCACGAGCGGATATCTTAATACGATAACCAGACCAACACGAATCACTGTTCCCACAGAAACTCTAATCGACATTTTCATTACAAATACTGATAATGCACGTCTGAAAGAAGGAATATTTAGCTCCCGTATCAGCGATCATCTCCCGATATTTATTTGCGTTAAAGAAGCTCTTCACCCAAAACAAGACATTCGGTCATTAAGACAATTTCAAAACACAACGCCTGACAATCTTGATATGTTTGCAACGATATTGTAAGCGCGAGTTGGAACAATGTTCTAACGGAGACTGTTCCCAATATAGCATATAACACCTTTTAATAGGTTTCAGACGATCTATGCAAAGGATTTCCCTTTAAGATATTTGAACCGTCGCGTAAAATTCGAAGGCCGTGGATTACCCCAAGCCTTCTATCGAAAATTATTATAAAACACCAGCTATTTCATAACTTTAACTAAACTAGGAATCAATAGGATTTCAAAAAGTTCAAATGTTATAAAAACCAGCTGTCAAAAGTATTACGAAATGCTAGGAAACGTTATTACCATAACAGTTTTAACTCGAACATTAGAAATGCTGATTAGCTAGTCACTTGGAAAAAAGTGAATACGATTTTACGGGGTAGTCAAGAAAAAATAAACGCCTAGAGAAACTGTATATAAACGGCGAAGAAATAAAAAATACTGCCTTAGCAGATATGTTTAATGGCTATCTTGTAAATTTAGTGAACATAAGTTATGATGATGATGCTTGTAGGTATATTAAAAGAGAAGTGCAGATCCAATCTTTTTGGATCCGGTTGACGATTCCGAGGTTTTTAAAACATTTATGAATTTAAATAATACTCGTAGCAGAGACACAACATGATATACAAATCAGACCTGTAAAATACGTTTTAGACGTAATTATGCCTTATTTGACTTACACATTTAACTTATGTATATCTGAAGGTGTATTCCCTCAGTGTATGCAGATAGCAAAAGTTTCTGTACTGCATAAGAAAGGCCATAAAAATTATATAAATAATTACAGAGCAGTTTTCATACTGCCTGGGTTTTTTCAAATGGCCTAGAAAAACTATATACGGCTCCCAAAATGTTTCGATATGCATCAGCCAATTACAAAATCCCAGTTTGGATTTTGAAAGCATCGTTCCACTGAGCTTACGTTACTTGAAGAAACGGAATTTATTTTACGTAATCTAGAAGATAGAAAACTAGTTTTGGGAGTTTATATTGACTTTACGAAAGCTTTTATTATTTGAACCTCAAGCTCTTATTACAAAAACGTGAATGTTATGGAGCACGCGGGCAAGCCTTTTTTTTATAGTAATCATATCTCGAAAATCGTAACAATATGTGTGCTGTAATAATCTCTCATCCAGTATAAAACCCATAGTCTCTGGAGTACACCAAGGAGGTATCTTAGGCCCTTTTCTTTTTAACGCATATGTAAATGGCATTGTGCATATTGACCAAACAACTAAATTGATCATATATGATCACGATACAGCACTTTTGCATGCTGCGGACGATCCTGAGGAGCTGGTGTAAAAAGTTAACCTATTGTTAAACCAGATATCGGTATGGACAGAAAAGAACGTTTTAAAAATAAATATAGTAAAACTAAAGCCGTACTATTTTGATCTAGGCATAAAATTCTCCCTACAATGAACACCATTACTTTAAACTCGGTAAATATCGAATTAACTGATAATTTCCAAACACTTGGAGTAGTGTTTTCTCAGAATATGTCCTGGGATAACCATATTGAACATTTATATAAAAAATTGTCAAGAACTGTAGGTATTATTTGCCGGCATCGTTATATACTTCCTACATCAATTAAATTATTATTATACAAATCACTGTTTTATTCCCATTGAAATTATGGTTGCTTGGTTTGAGGTACTACCAGTGCAAGTAATCTTGAGAAAGTACACCTGCTTCAAAAAAGAATGTTGCGAGTAATTGCAAACGTACCTTATCTTTCGCACACGGAAAACCTGTTTAAAACTTATACTATACTCAGTATTCGCAATCTTTATAACTTGAGGCTATCCACAAAACTTAGAACAGAGTTTCTTTATAACACTTCGTCCCTGGTAGAATTGTCTGGTTTGCAACAACATAGTCCATAGCAAATTCGTAATTCAGATTACTGGCACGTAACAACGTGTCGGCTAAACACTGGAAAGGAAATGTTAGCTTACCGAATCCCAAAGCTTCTAAATGTATTGCATTTTGAAGGTGGTGTTTATAGATAGATTAACTCTGGGTGAATTGCCCTCTGTCATGCATGATTTCGCATATATAGATTGATGTGATAAGATTTGTTTCTTTTTTTCTTATTTTCTCGGTTTAAACGTATGTTGTGTTAATTTATGAATGTCGACTAATATGGTGCTCAGTGACGTTTTCTATTTCCTTGTCGTTTTTTTTCGTATTCATTGTGATTATGCACAATGTTGTTTGGATATTGATATTTCCGAAACTTCTGCAGAATGTACTGGGGCCGAGAACTCGTCAAGCCGCGTAGCGAGGCTTTTTCTCTTGGCTCCACCATCAGGTGTAACGGACATAAACTGTTATTATTATTATTATATTGTAAGCTCGCTAGTTTCTAACATCCTGTAACCTTACATGTTGTCTCAATTCATGCAAAACATACGCGAGCCTTGGATGTGTCTGTCAAATCAAGTAAAATGTGGACATACCAGATAAAAAAAGACACTGCGTCGACCGAAGAAGGCAAGTTGCGTCGCGGCTGCTTGCGAGGGCGCAGTCCTCGTTGCCTTTACAGGCTCATGCGAGCGCCGCCTACGCGAGCAGAACGGTGGCCCCAGCTGCGGCACAGGTGGGGGCCCGTATTTCCAGCGCGGTTGCGCCGACGCACAGGTGATTTACGGACGAGCGAGAAGCGGTCGTCGCGGGAGGAGCGCGCTCAGCCACAGCACACTGCGCTCTGACTCGCGGCAAGACCGACTGGAGGCCTCAAGACGCCGGGTCGTTTGTAAGGTGTCGTGTATCACGGGCCGCGGGGACAATGAAGCGGCAATGACGTGATGGTGGCATATTCGACGGAGAGGTCACACGGCAAGAGTCCGACATTTACGGACTCCTTTACGAAGAGGTTTCACTCACAGCGTCTAAAAACTCTCACCGGACAGCGAAAAAAACAAAACGCAACCTCCCTGAGCCTAATAGTGGTGCATGTAACTATATTTTTATACTCACGAAATTTCAGGCTCAAATTGATTTATGCGCTTCTGTGAAAGAGGCTCGCTGGGGATTACATGTCCCGAAAGGTAAGGACACGTCGAATGCCCCTTTTTAACGCAGCACTTCGTTTAAAATGATAAATACCCAAGCGTGTTTTCTTTCTTTACCCATAATGATATTTTGTTTGTATCTTACGTTACAAATAAATTTCGCTTTGCTTCTGTATTAAAACAAATTATATAGTTTATGGGGAGAGCTACCTGCGCAAAGCAGTAGCTCATCTTTAGACGCAAAAACATACACGAGACATGGTGTAACTTTAAAATGAATAACTTAACTCATGAAAGAAAACCCTTAAAACAAAAGACATAGGTTGATTTAAAACCTCAACAGTGAGGGAAGTACAACGACTTTTTCAAAATTGAATCCTATTATAACGACACCCACCTTAGTTTTACTTTATTTAAATAAGGTCTCGATTAATTATATCAGCTGAACCCGAGACTCAAGCACTCGTAGGATCTTAGCATACTATTATTATTATCATTATTATTAATATTATTATTATTATTATTATTTGGCGCGTCTTCAGGGCTTTGTTTATACATGTTTCTTTTCATTAGATTCTGCTGTTGAAAATGGTGCAGTGACATATACCACTATGTCGTCTCCTCTTCTGTCTTTTAGTGCAGTAATGTATTGATTAAAAATGAGCCTAACATTGGAAATGCCAGCCTGGTAACCGAGCTTTGAATGTGTTACACAAGTAGCTGTTACAAATTAACACGTGAATTCACCGAAGCTTCCTTTTCATGTATCGTCCGTATAGGATACCAAAAACGCTCTTGGGAGGAGTGTTACACTTTCTAGCACTTGATGTCTGCAGCACGCGATCGCGTTGCCTGATTCACATGGTACGAATTGGCCTGCGATTTCGCAGCCGCGGCGCCATTCTTGCGACAGAACGCCGTTGAGGTGCGAATTTGACAAATTAGCGACTCCGTATTTCGCCAAACTTTTCTTGCGACGCCGCTCTTGCGAAGGAGACGGACAGGCCAATAAAACGCGTCTCATCAAAGACGCCACGGTAGTCATAGCTACGTGGGAATAAAAAAAAGAGACGTCACCTACGTTTTCGTTTTCAAAATTCGCTTCGAAGGTAGGGCGGCGGATGTGCTTCTCCTGAGTGAATGTTTTTCGCCGGGGAATGTAAGTTTTGAGTTCGGAATTAAAACGAATTGGAGTTCGCGTACCACGCGAGGGTTGTGGTGGCTTCTTTGTAAAATTGCAGGCGATAACACTTGAGGCTTGTGTTTGATCACTTTGCGTAGGTGACTCATTGCATAGCAGAAATATCTTTTTTTTTTCAAATCAGTTTGCAGATGACACCAAGGTCTTTCTAGAAACTGAGAAACGCTGAACGGCACCTTGTATTTAAAGTTATTTGGTAAAAATCGAGCTTTACGTTTTTACGCAGCGCAAACAACTGCTGATGAGTAAACGCGCGGGACGCGTGCCACGCGAGTGCTGGATAAATCAACGCGGCGCCTTGATGGCTCATTCCAGCGCTGGGCAGCCATTTCCTTCCAAGGTCTTACGGCGTACATCGGGTCATCTGTCCCGCTTATCTGCTCGTGGTAGAATTCGCAACTTTCATGACCTATAGTGGGCACGCTAGTTCCCATCAAAATGGCTGCCATCTGGATGATCGCCGGGGAGCGGTGACCGAGTGGGCTAGTGCCCACCAGCTCGGAGTCACGTGGAATCGAAAGCTCGCGCTGCAGAACCCAGGGATCCTGGGTTCAATCCCCACCCCTGCCCATTTCGATCTAGGTGTTGTGGGTTTCCCCTTCAGGGGTACCATTTAGAAACACAGAAGGTTCCTTGGGTCCGGATAACGACGTGTTTATTTCACGACAATGCCACACGCTTGCCCGAGGGCCAACAACAATGGTGGAGATGACTGCGTTGTCTCTTTTGACAGGATCGCCAGTCGGGGTCCGCGCTGCCGCTATTGGCAGTATCATGGAGGGGAGGATCAGATAAAGATAGGAAGGCTCCGTCGAGCAGAGCCTCCCCCAGCGAGAGTCCCGCCCGTTGGATTAGGGCCGTCTTATATAGCCTGCGAGAATGGACGCGCCCCGGGTAGGTCGGATGTAGGTTGGCTCCCTGGAGGGGCGGACGCGTCCAAGTTATGATCCCGAGGGGTGTGCCTTCGGCAAATCACCCGAGAGAGGGCGAGGGAGAGCCGTCCGCAAGGGAATACGGCTTCCCCTCGCATCCAGGACACGCCCTCACCTGGCAATGCCCCACGGCCTGCCTGAGCTAGGCCTAGATAGGGATGCGGAAGACACGTGGTCCCCACAATGTGCATCGTACCGGCATGCGGTCGTGTATCCCTACTGCGTGGTGCATGTTAAAGACCCCAGTCTAGCGATTGTACCGCACTGGCTAAATTGCTGATCTAAAACTGAGACACCCGACGCCCACCGAGGCAGACTAACTTCCTGCTGTATAAACATACACACAACAATATGCTTCGCTTGGATGATCGTCATAGAATAACAGTACGAGGCTGGGTCTACGACGCATAAGTAATTATAGTTTTGCTTTATAGGAGCTGTATTAAAGCCTTGCTTTATTTTTTCCCTTCGGAAAGGTATTGACAGGCACATTTATTGTGACCTCAATCATCCAGGAGCTAGTGAGCGCGATTCTCAAATCACGGTACCACTATCGCTGAAAGTTGCGAATTTAAAGGACTGCCCAAATTATCTCCGTGAGAATCATCTTTGACTTTGCTTTAACCAGGTCAAAAACCGGATATCGACGGGATGTCACGACTCAGGTGAGGTGACAACCCAACCGAAGTTGGGTTGAGTGCTTTATTTTTCAGAAAAACGGACTGTTTTTGCTGGCAGGATGGCTGCATGTCACAGCCGATTGGGGGAGGGGGGATGGGGAGGATAGGTGGGATAGCTGTGAGAGTAAGACGACCAGAGAAAACAGTCACCCGTCATCGCCACGCCGTGGCGCGACGAGTGGCGCTGTGTCACGACTTACCTTCAACGAGGTGCTAATAAGCGAGGTTGAAAAAAAGACTACGGCCGTGGAATACGCGCTTTGAAGACTACAGGAACAAGGACCGCCGCCTGCAGTTGGGGGAGGAGGTCGCGGAAGTTCTGAGGATACTGAGTCTGACGGTACGTTTTTCTTTCTTCTTATTCTCAAAAGCATAAATGCCAGGGTATCTGCTTATAATACAGTAATGTAGCATGCCGGACTCCACATTTACAATACCAGTTTGATTAGGTTCTTGACACGCATGCCTTTGTCTTCTCTCTTAGTGACGTATGAAGAAGCCCTGGCTCGTTGGCGAAGCTTGCGGGACACATTCGGGAAAAAGGCGCAAAAAGAAGAAGGACGGAATGAAAAGTGGAGGCGAGCCAAAACACAAGAAGGAATGGCCATACTTCAACTTGTTGTCGTTCCTGCTGGACACAATGGAGCTGCGGCCGTACATATGCACTTAAATAATATTTCCCATCGTTGCATGCCGCCTCAGCCTCACATAAGCCGAAATTTTACACCGTAGTACAAATAAATGTTTTTAGCCGATGTAGCAATGCTCCGAATGCTTCGATATCTGTAAACAGTTACATAAATTTCAGTCCTTTTTGAGCAGCACTGTCGACAGCATCAGTGACAGTGAGAAAGAGACCCATCGCAGCTGTGAGACAGCCCTCAGTGCGAGCCCCGAAGAGCCGACGGACATTCTCATGGCTGTGTATGGAGAAGAGCCTGTTGAAGTAAGAAGCCAAAGCGATTTAGAGAGAGCTTGCAGGAGCACAGCGCAGGGTGTGAATCAAATAGCAAAATCTTGGAGCCAACTGACTCAGCCAAGGGAAAGAAAGGAAAGAAAAGGGCACTTGAGGATATTGACAAGGAGCTCGACAATGTAAACAACCAAATAGCATCTCAACGGCCAATGAGTGTCATCTAGCCATTTTCTTTTGTCCCTGGATTTGTACTTAACACGAACACAAGCTACAATGCTGCAACACCTTCAGATAGAGCTTATACATATAGCGCCACAGTAAGTAAAGTCAAGGTACCCACATAAAAGGCCTGTTAATCCACAGTTCAACAAACCTGCTCGAATAATGACCACCATAAATGCACTATATATCTCGGCAAACAGAAAACAAAGAATAAAAATTACTAAACAAATAAAAAAACAAGCATCCTCCAACTAGCAATTGTTCCTACACATGATATATTTTGAGGACTAAGGAAAACCAAGATGCGAAAAAAGCATTACATCAGACACTGGCAAAGGCACATAACAGTGACTGGATTTTTTCTTACCTTATTGGCGAGGAGATCGAACTATAGGGGGCGCAGTTTCATTATCATCATCATCACCACAAACAATCGCTGTGTGGCAAACAACTCCAACGCCAGAACTTGCCTAGCGTTCGCCATATCGTTTCCGCGCTCGTTGCATATTTGTTTTTAGCCATATGGTGCGCACTTGCTGCGTACCACAGTGCTCGAAGCATGCTTTTGAACCGGATATGCACGCAGCGCGGAGGATTGCAGCACGTACGCGACGATACAAACACTGTCCGCCGTCGGCTCTCGCGCAATGCTGCACTCGATGGCATGATCGCAGTTGAGCACGTCCTCTCCTTCAACGAGAAAAAGCTTGTTTCGGCCGATGTCGTCCATGATCGTCGCAAGATACGGAAAACCAAGATGCGAAACTGAAACTGAAAAGTGATGTCTGTGTTTTGGGAATAATTCAGAAAAACAAGAATCTCTTTTACATATACAAAATTCAAGAGGGAGCAAAGAATAAACGGACCTCCCCCCCCCCCCCAGGGTCAAGGTCGTCCTGATTCCTAAAGAAGGATGTGAAAGTCAGTACTTTCGACAGTGCAGACCCCTGACTGTGACAAGCACGGTGTGTAGGGCATTCGCCCACATCATGAAAAAGCGCATGACCGCATGGTCAGAGGAGGAGGGTATACTGACAGAAATCCAAGGAGGCTTCCGACGGGGACGCCGATTAGAGGACCATCTTTTTACCTTAACACAATTCATTGAGGTTGCACGGAAAGAGGAGAGGAGCCTAATATGTTGTTTCCTTGACATCGCAAAGGCCTATGATAGTGTTTCCCATGCCCAGCTTATTCTTAGCCTACAACAGCTTGACATGCCGCCGGAGTGGACAACACTCATCTGCCGCCTATACCATGGAAACACGGTTATGACCCACCTTGATGATGCTCACTCTGAGGAGGTGCTGGTGACGAGGGGCTTACGCCAAGGTTGCCCGCTTTTCTCCCCTATTGTATATGCTATATGCATCTACTTTAGAGAAGCAACTTATACAATCAGGAGTGGGCTTTTCGCTAGCACATTTGGAGCATGTGGATCGAGTTGACTGGGTACTACCGGGATTGACGTACGCGGACGATGTGGTACTGACCGCAGGATCAATGTTTTAACTGCAAAACTTCTTGCCATATACTCCAAGGAGGCTATGGGACTTGGCTTAAAATTTAACACCAGCAAGTCAGCGGCAGTGGTGTTTTCGGCTCCCTTGAGACAACTCTCGATCCCCCTCCCTCGGAGGGTGCGCCTCGGAGGGTGCGATGTACCAATTCTTAATTCTTACAATTACTTGGGCATCACAATGTGAAATGACACAGACTATTTGCAAGGCCATCACACATATCTCCACCAAGCAGCCCTGCGAGGAGCCAGCGTTCTCCGTAAGCGAAGCCTCTGGAGATGCAACAGGTTCATCGTTTCGCGGGATTGTGGAAAGCAGTAATGGTACCCAGATTAGCATTTGCAAATGCAGTGGTGTGTGTCCTAGGAGATATCCGCGCCAATATGGAGCGTAGGCAGAGAGATGTTGGACGCCAGGCACTGGACTGCCATGGAGCGGTCGCCAACGAGGCAGTGCAGGGTGACCTGGGCTGGTCCTCTTTTGAGGCTCGGGAAGCTTCAAGCAAGATTGCGTATGACTGACGCCTTCGGCTTATGGATAGATGCCGGTGGGCGAAGAGACTGTTTATATACACCAACTTGACTGGTCTGCGGACCCGCTGATAGAAGCGCCTCTATCAACTTCAACACAGTGCGGCTTCTTCTCGGAGTTGACTGCTGCGCCATTGGGTGAGGCAGCAACGGGAGTGCGAAGCTCGACGCGGCGAGTACATGTCCTCTCATCATCCCCGCCCTAGCTGCGGGTACCGGTTGTCGACGTTTGACCTCAAAGATTACCGTTAGGCCTAACGTCCGGCCAGTGCATGCCCGCGTTCCCCCTCACGTCAAACAGTTGTGCGTGCTGGTTGACGACATGAGACCTCAGAGCGTAAGGATAGGCCTGACGTCAGGCCTTACGTCAGGCCAGCGCATACCCACGTTCCCCCACCCGCCCCCCCCCTTTCCCGCTGCGCCGCCAGCATTTCGCCTGGTCCCTTAGCAACAAGGGCGCCGCTGCTATGGAATCGCATTACGCGTCGCAGCCAATGGCAATTAAGGTCCCGTTTCTCTCGGGCGAATTTCGGTGTCGTTTATCGTTGCTACAGACAACGATAACGCCGGCTTCACACGGATAAAGCTGGATTGCTCCATGAGCCATTTAATGATTTCGCTTTAAATTAGAGTCCGGAGCTGAGTTGTTTCTATGACCTTGACCTGTCTGCCGGTCGAATGCCTCGTTCACACTTGCGAACCGGCGGCCGGATCTCGCGAGAATGCTCACGCCCGGCGATGAAAACAGGCAGAATATCCGGCGGAGAGCAAGATCGCTCTGGAACCAATTTGAACGCCGGAAAAACGTTTTCTCTCGGCGCAAGCCAATCAGAACGCACGGAGGAAGTGGCGCTTGCTGACGTCAGATCCCCGCTGACGAGCTGGCGACGATGGCGACGAGATGCGCGCGGACAAGTAGGAGGTTTGGGAGCTCTCGTCAGCTCTCGTCTGTTCAGGAAACTGCGAGACGCTTGCGCCGGGCACTGTGCAGGCGGCCACAAATGTGAACGGCCCGATATTTTTTCGGCAAGCGAATCCAGTCGGTGGCGAGTGCGTATTTTGCAAGTGTGAACGAGCCAGAACGTGGTGTTAAAACGCAATGCGTTTTTTTATTTTTTTTAGAAACGACTGAATAAATACATTCTGCATTAAAACTTATCTGCGTGTTTGGTCAATAGCTTATATTGTAGCGCTCGCTTAATCCTTGTTTATGGAAATCCAAGCCACTTCGTTCGTAGCACCCTGTAAATATTTTTCTACACGCAGAGCTTCAGAAATAGCACTCCGGTGCCCCCCCTCATCCTTTCTAGTTCACTCTAGGTGGGCTCCTGTATTTCTTCACTGCTGCCTGAGACCCTAATCTGTAGACTTATAGAAAACGCCGGAGACGAATAAGGCGGCCGTCATTGGCCGGAGAAGCGTTTGACCTTGGCACCGGCCAATTACGGTGATCGAATTCCTCGCCAACGTTTTTGACCAAGTGTCCAGATTAGACCACCTAAAATCATTGCGCTCCCTTTTTCTTACTTTTTTTTTGGCGAATTTCTTTTTTACTGCAGTGCAAAACAAAGAATAATGCCGCAAGCACCAATTTCCACACAAGGTGTTCATGCTGCGTGCAAGGACAGACTACGGTGCTTAATGTGGGAGTTGCTTAGGGTAATGTCATCTGACCATTTTGACCCCAACGCTTTCGTTTTTTTCTTTTTCTTTTTTTATCTGAGCACCAGCAAGCCTGTCTCCCAGCACGAGTTGTTGGCGTTGGCAGTGCTACGACGGCATTTTGTTACCGGCAATTTATCTGTATTTATCTCGAGAGCGCGCTGTTGACATCGGGAACAGCAAATAATGTCATCACGCTAACCAAAGCGGACATGAAGGCACCCTAGGAACCACATTCGAAGCAGCTTCAAAAGGAACACGCTCGTTGCATTCCGAGTCCCAAAGAGGCGTGCACAGGAGTATCAACGGCGTGAGGTGTTAACGGACTGCCTGATTTATTTACGTCCGAACACGAATAAACTTATTGATGTCTAATATGAAGTGGAAAATAAGCGGGAATATGCCGGGAATAAGTTGTCAACGAAACAAACGGAGATGTTTTGTCCCCCCCCCCCCCACCCCTCGGTCAAGGCTTGTGTAGGTAAAACATCAGTTTGAATTAGATACCATAATCATATTCTACAATCATTATTCACCCATGTGTCAGCAAACCGGCAGAACAGAAGTAACCGCAATCTGCTTCTTTCGTAATTTTCTTACCTAACATGTTATTGATGTCGACAATTTACCAAATGACGCAACGGTTTCACACTGTACGGGGTGTATGGAACTAAGATATTTTTTTCAGTTGTAATTATAGAGATTGAAAAACGTGTGGTATTTTATTCACCACACGGTGCTGTAACGAGTGCCAGTCATAAGATAAATTAAAATATCTACTCTTACTTCACTGTTCTCTTTCACCTTATATCCGACTGCAGCGCACGCAACCAGCCATCCCGGCCAATCCAGCTTCAGTGGACGTAGCACGTGTTACGCTCTCCGCACGTCACTGTGCACCCTCTCCATAAACATCTCTCACAGATCCCACGGCCGTGCATTGGATCTCGATCGTTGAATCCGCTGCGGCCGAACTCGGGTGGAATGGAAAAAAACATGTTCACACACTCAATTTGTATTTCATAAGTGAGGTTTCTTTGATTGATATCAGGTTTGGTTTAAATCGAATTTGTTTCAAATCAGATTTGTTTTAAATCAGACGCATATGATTTAAGTCAGGTTATACAGAAAATATTGCTATTTGTTACTCATGTTGCGTTCAACATTGAATGCTGATTATTTAGTGCTCCAAATCAACGAGAACAGCTTAAAGCGAGACATTAACTCAATGTAATTATGTAGTGAAGTACAGGCAGTTCTATTAGCGACTTTCTATTCCTCGTGTAA
Organism: Ixodes ricinus; assembly: GCA_037355805.1. NCBI lineage: Eukaryota > Metazoa > Arthropoda > Arachnida > Ixodida > Ixodidae > Ixodes > Ixodes ricinus. The sequence continues at coordinate 82,081 of JAZHYW010016408.1, forward strand.
AGGCCGCCATACATCTAGATGGAACAGAAACAGCTAGGCTTATTTACTAAATGAAAACGCAACTTTTTGTGACACATCAACAAATCTGACATGAGCCAAACAACTTCCAACAACCAAAATGTTTTCCGTCAATTTTCGCCAAACTGCCCAACTTTCCGCTCAGGCAAATGTGAGCAGTCTTCTGGCCACAAACGAAGTGCAAAGCAACAAAAGAAAATCTTCAACAATTTAGAATTCTGGCCTTCAAGCCCAAACACAGTTAGCGAGTAGCCTCTCGGTGACAGTTTGTTATTATTGTTTTTAAAGTTCCCAAGGCAGTAAGTACACTATGGTCTTATGAATGGAGTATGACGATTATGTAAGATAAAACGACTCTACTAGCTGAACCAAAATCAAGCTAACGTAAAGGACTCGACCTGTCTTTGTCAGAGCGTCTGTCTCTCTTTCTGGCGGTCAGGATTAGCGTGTACGTGTTTTCTTGTTTTTCTTTCTTTCTTTGGTTTTCTGTATCGCTTACAATGGGACACCAAGTGGCCCAGGCACAAACCGGAAAATTAAAAAAATGAAAGCCATTTACAACTCCCTGTAACGCCGAATTAGAGCGCAGCTCTTGAGGAGGAGGGGAAAGCATGGGGAAGGGGGGGGGGGTCACGTGGCTCTCGAGGGGGGAGAGGGGCGGAGAAAATTTTCGGCTAAATTTAGCGGGAAAATTTTTCCGCTAGATTTAGCGGGGAAAGTTTTCCGCAAAATTTAGCTGAGGAAACTTTTCCGCTACATTTAGCGGGGAAAATTTTTTCCGCTAGATTTAGCCGCGAAATTTACCCATCATGCAACGCGCGGTTAAGCCGATGGCGACGGCGACGTGCGACGCCGACGCCGCTCAAGCCGGAAACGGGCGCCTAACAGCTGCGCTCCAAAAAAAGCACCTGGACTCTACGAATCACTCAGAATAGCACCGCTTTTTGTCGTGTTCAGCCAGACTTAAATCTCGCTTGCTAAAATTTATATATTTTTATATTTTATTACAATATCATATTCATATAGAAAGACTCAAATCAGAGGCAAGCGGTAAACAAATATATATACTAAAATTGTTTGTTTTTATTGTAAATGATTGATTTGAACATTGAGTAAAACTTGTGTATTATAATCACATTGAATCACGATTTATATTATATTGATTTTTATCGTCCATCTTCAAGAAAACGTGCGCGTGAATAAGTTTGATCGGCGGAATGGTTCGCGTAAGTTCGGGTTCCTATAGCTTTTTTTTTGTCAGATTACTTATCATGAAAATGGTGTCACCGAGTATTCTCTGCAAAGGTTTATTTATATGGAAGCGGATACATTTTAATATTTTTTAAGACTGTAGTTGCTAAATATTCGCGGCTCCAGTAAAAACAAATGCTGCGCAACAGCAGCGTCGACAAACTGCAAAAGCAGGTCCTTTCTCTGCTTGGTTCACGTCGACAACATAGCTTCAAGCGCTTGCTTATTAAGATCAAATAAACAAGCACAGTTCAGCTGCCTCTTAGCAAGATAAATATTGCCACGTACTACGTGGCCGAGTGGTAACCGCGCTTGACTTTCCTGCGCAGGCCCAGGGCTCGATTCCTGGGAGTTTCGCGTCTTTTATTTATTCTTTGAGTGTAATGTTCTCGTATATTCGAGAACCCTGTTGCCTACTCGAGGTCCGAATGTTCTAGCCGCCGTACCTTCTGCGCCGAATATTCCAGAAACCCACGCGGGTACATAAGGGACATGGCGAGCCGGAGTCAGTCTCGCCCCAGCGCTCGATCCTCGCTGTTTTGCCGACATCGCATAGAAACGGAGGCCTCACCGGATTGGTTGGATATACGGACCGACGCCATGACGTAGTATTTAGCAACCGAAAATCTCCTTCGCCAATAGATTACTTCCATAAAGTCCTGAATGCAACACGGCGCGCTTTGCACTCTGGGAGCTAGTTGGCCAGGAGGAGAGTGCCATGGTTTCGGTTTCGATTGACACGTCGACAAGAAATTATAGAAAGAGCGTGGACTATAAACGGCCGTTATCTTATGTTTTTTGGTACCGAGAACGTCATTTGTGGTCTTTAAACTAACCTAAATGACCAGACCTCGAAGCTTTAGCACAATCCCGAGACGTATTGCTTGTCTTAACACACGCTTGTTGTATTTTTGTACTTGAGCCTTTCTGTTAGCGTTTCGAGGTATGTGGACGAGCCAGTGCTAGGAATCTCGACGCTGCGAAGCTCGGGGATCTTGCTTGTGTACGAATCAACAAGCTGTAGACACCATTAAATATGCATACATCGAGCTCGCGCCTTTACATTAGTTTGGTTGGTCAGGAAGTTTGTTTGTTTATGGTTCGTCCATAGACGAATATAACTTTTCGCAATTACCGCTTTTCTTAATACGCCTGAGTACGCGAGGTAAAACTCGGAGGCGCCACTGAAAAGCTCCATTTGAACCACTTCTCATCGCTTATCTGTACTGCCCCGCAGCACTGCACGAATTCGTGAAACCCCACCCGCTTGCATTTCACTAATATTCAACATCGCGTATACGCATAAATTTATCCTGCAATCATATAGGTGCATTCGCACATACAAACCGTTTTAAGAAAGCAAAAGTCGAGCACTTGTGTGAAGAATGTCGCACCATTCGGTGGAAGTGCACCGGACGGGCATGAACCCCGGTGCGCCAAACAAACGAAATTATTCAAAGCGCATTTGACGGTCGCTAATGACCATAATATTTGTTATATGTTTGTTTTCTCCTCACTAGAGTATGCCGAGATAATTTCAGACACACCGTTCAGGCACAGATCTTGGGCGTCAGTAAAAGCTCGCCTAAAAAGGCTTAGCGAGGAGTAGGGGACGCTTGTTAGGGCCTCCATCTAGCTAGCCGATCTCAGCGTTTGCGAAAACTTAGTTCTTATATCAGCATAAAATTTAGTGTGAGATATGTGATGACACGGGAAAGACATCATAGTAACTTTTGTGCAGTAGTGAGGTCGAATATATTGCGTTTCCTTAAAAGTTAATGCGCCAACGCTGGCTCAACTTTTGATACTCCTGTGAGAATGCGGCTTGCTTTTCGCCCACGAAGTAACAAGAAGCGGACTTTTGGCAAACAAAATACGTGTAGCGCTCAAGGTGACCAAATTTCAGTTGTAGTTCACTGGTACTGAACGGGATTACTGACACGAGCTAGGGATTTCCTAGACCCCCCTAGAGGTATGCGTGACCTGGAACCCCCTTAAGTTTCCCTTTTCCAGATTAAGTAGAAAACACCACCTCTCAGTTGTATATATGAGAAAGGGAAACATACAATTACGGGTATGAGCATTTGGTTAATAGACGTCCGTAATTTAGCTCGTAAACAAAAAAAGAAACAGTTTTATATTTTATCTAGCCTCGCCTCGCATCGCCTCCCCCCCCCCTTCCCCCGAGCCATTGGGACACCCCCCCTTGATTAGAATCCTGGGGAAACCCCTGGACACGGGCTCAAAGATGCACTCGTGGGGTGAGGTGACTAAGCCACGTCTTACTACGTTTGCATACGCACGCACAATGTCCGGTGTTTCGGGAAACAAGGAAAATGCCCCGGTCTTCGTTTTTGTATCACTCGAGAATGAGTGTATTGTACATTCGTGAAAAGTCAGATAGTCGAAAACGCAAGCAGCGCGTTCGGTCGCGGCGTGATAGCATGAGATGAAGCTGCTCAGTTGAAACTGAAACTGAGTTGCCAACTAGTTCCCAGAGTGCACTGCGTGGTGTTTCGCCGCGATGGGGCGCGTCGATTTTGGAAGAAGTCTATTTCGGCGCCGCGCAGTGGGTGGTCGGCGGGTGCATCACTGGGGCGCGTTTCAACCCCCCCCCCCTGCTTCCTTCGCGGCGGCAGTCTGCGGATGGCTCATTACAAAATATTTACCCACCTTGGGCCACCCGTATACGCTGCCTCGCAGTGCCCCGCCGGTGGCCAAAGTATGGCCTAGCCCCGCTGTCCCCCGCTGAACCTCGGTTGCAAGTTGTTACGTCACGTGGCCGGCGTGCGGGAGCGCAAGCTCCTGCCGCTGGCCTTGGAGACCGGTGGACGCACACGGGCTGCGGTTCCGTTCTTCGGCCTGCCACGCCGTTTCTGACGCCCAGTCGTCTTACCATGTCACCGGGCCGTACGCGCACGGTGTCGTCGCCGCTGTTTGCTCGACAACGACATGGCTCTGTCGTCTTCCCTACATCGCACGCACGTCCTTCACGGAAACGCTAAGTCACCTGATCGGCTTCTACCAGGAAGAGGGAGGGTTTGGAGACTGTTCACCCTGCGGAAAAGTGCTGAGAGGCTGCATTCACCTTATTTTTCATCTACACACCGTGCGGGAACTATAAGGGGTGCTTTGAAAAACGCGCGTAGCGCCACTAGCGGAGGAGCTGGCGTTCGACAGAGAGACGCGTTCAGCAGCCTGTGGCGCCTTTTCGCGTGCGAAGCTGTGGCGGCGGAAGCGCGCATTGACAGAACTTTGGTTCTTCGAGCCGATATGTTGAGGGCAGTGCCACCAAATAAGCTACGCTTCAGAGTAACGACACTTGGCCATATTGTGGCTTAAAATCATGGTTGCCAGGTATTTGAAACTTTATCTTAAAATCACAGAAATGCTTTTCCGCCCTCCACAAATGTTAAAACAGTTCGCGACAAAGCAAATCAATAGTACATGAGCTTCGTAACACCGATTCTAATGCTAAGAAAGTCGCACTTTTGAATCATGACGATCGGCAGTTGCGTCTGCTCTGTGCAAGCACAAAAATGGCGCCGCCCACAACAATGTCGGGGAACAGAGTGCTGATACCAACGTTACTAGAACCACTCAGTTGGGAAACTGCCATAGAGACTGCTCTGAAAAAGTGGCACCGATCCGTCCACGAGAACCGAGCTAATGGCGATCCCAACGCCGCCATTTCTGCCGCAGCGGTCAGTCCAGGAACTGCACGTGACTTTCATTTTCGTTGTAATCGGCCATTTTGGGGCCAGAACAGATACTGTTGAAGGGGCTTCGAGGTACCGCCCCCGACTCCCAAGCGGACGCGCCGCGGATTACCACCGTGGTTAATATGCGCCTAACTCAGGACGCGCTACCTGAAATCACCGATGAGGCACGGTTGTATAAAAACAATATTAATTATACTGCAAAACCTTGCGAACTAAAGATTTAAGAAAACAACCCGCGCCCTCCATTTTGTACTAAACTCCAATAAACGTTACTACAAAAAGAGTTTTTCCATTAGTTGTTACGCAGAAACATGCCTTCTAAAAGCTCAATGCGACCAAAGTTAAGACGAATGATACAGAGTGGCGCTGTTGTCGTATTTAGCTTAGAGTTCCTCTATATGCTCCCCCAAAGGGGGACAGAGTTGCGCAGTTGATTTCCCCGCGCCGTCACGCCGCTATTCGCCGAGATCCATCACGTGAGGAGCAAAGCATCCGGCGCCGTGCAAAAAGCCACCTTTACGGTCGCTCCGCCGACGTCGCTCGCTCCCCCGGCGTATGTTCCCCTGCTTTCGCCCTCCTTCTCCTCCTCTCCTGTTTTCCATGCGCGGCGGCGCGCGGCGCCGCTATTCGCCACATTTAGTCACGTGAGGAGCAAAGCATCCAGGGCGTGCGGGAAAGCCGGCGCTACGGCCACCCGCCGAGGCTGAATGCGCAACTCTGCTACCGTAGGTAGCTATACAGGAACTCTAATTTAGCTCGGTCTCGGTGGACGCCAGCGGCCCAGGTTTTAACGGTGAGTTTCCCAACTGAGAGTTCTAGTAACGTTGGCCGATACTCTTAGCGCAGCTCATTTAGTGGCTCTAGTTGAGGGTAACGTTGTATGAGGGCTGAGGAAGACCTAAGATGCTCACGCAGCTGTTCTACGCTTCTTATATATCCCAGAAAATAAACTCTAAATCTTCTACCAATCACACTGAATGCTTGCTTTCGACAAGAAACCCTCCCGGCTTCTAAAAATTGCACCCAAAGCACTTTTTCACATTATGGACGAGGTATTTATAGCCTGAAATTAATTTCCACCCTCAATTCATTGAATTCAGGGTGGAAATAAAAATATCAAGATGATTTAAATTGTAATTTTAGTCACACCAATATCACTGTGATAATTGTTCCCAAGAACACCTTTTTGCGAAAATCCATTTCCCACAAAACCAATCCCATAAATAACGTTTTTAAGAATGTTTGTTTGTGTTTTATGCCGTCCATTTAAATTTTTTTAAATTAAAAACACAGAATTCGTCAGAGAAATAAAAATGTAGAGCACACTGAAAAAGAGCGAAATGGGGTGCTCCTCTGCACTAATCGGAGAGGTGAGCTTTGTATCGATCTTTTACTTCTTTCGTTAATTACGTGGCACATCATGCAAGCATATCATAATGCGAAGGAAACAAGCAAAAAATGTTATGCGTGCGCGCACACGCATATAGTCCAACAAATGGTGTGACTGAGAGAGACATGCACATACAGATCTAATTGCACATGTAAGGTAGATCTTGCATCGGTCAGTATATATACGTTTTGTCTTACGCAAGCTTGCCTGATCTTTTCAGGAAATTATACCAAAACCTCGTGCACTTTAAGACTAGAGAAAAAAGGTCAATGTCGTTAAACTACTCGCGAAGCGTGCTCGAGTTCAAATGGCCATATTTTACATTGTTAAATAAATAAATACATATATTCATTCGCTTTTCACTTTTTGTGAAGTTGAGAGACCGTTATTGCGTTGTTTGGAACCGGCCTCAGAAGCCAAGGCAACAGTGGCACCCAGTGCGCGAAGCTGAGAAAACAACCTTGCGGGAACGAGCTGTTTCCTGGGCATTTTCATAGAAACTCGAAGATATTCTTATTTGGTTGTGCCGAAGTATTACTGCAATTAAAGCTTTCTCAATGACCAAACAAATCAGGCCCTTTTTTTCTAGTATGACGTGGTTTATATTAAGAAAGTAAGTTTTGAATTAATCTGCACTTTACGTGATTGTATTAAATTTGCAGGGAATCTTTCTTTTGCACTGTTTTCAGTAATTTGGCGGATTGAAGAATCCATTCCCGTGCTCAAAAAGACAAGTGAAAAAAAAATGACTTTCTTTTGGTAAAGATATTTAACTAGTATATTTATCTGAATTATGTTTGGTCTAAACTTAAGAGAAAAAAACTGGTTTACTTGTCTTTTTGCTTAAATATCATTTTTTATTGAGACGCACTAGTTATTTTGCATTAATTTGGTCGAAAACAATTCCGGCATTTTGTTTTGCAGTCACCTATTGCCTACCGGCAACGCTATGTGTGAAAAAAGGCGATTTCCACATCAGAAAGGAGGCTGACGAAAAAAGAAAGCACCCCACATAACCTGCCACACTCAAACGTCGATTGTCTAGCGATTTCAAGTTTCATTGTAGTTTTCCTTAGATTCATATTTGTCACTTTTTGTACCATCCGCATCTTTCTTCATGAAGTACAGACTGCATGCCGTACTGGGCCGGAAATATCATCGACACGTACGATGGGGACGAGACATCGTTAGAGGGCATTCCTCCAACGAAATAGACACTCCATACCCGCGAGCGTGGGATGGTGTTTCAGTTCGTCCTATCGGCGCTAGCATAAGTAGGCATTACTGGTACAAAAACAAACGCAGGGAGCAAAGCGGCAGTGTAGAATATGTCAACTGCGCCGACACCCTGACAGACAGAGAGACATAATCGGGAGATCACATTTCTCGCGTCGTACGACACGGGTTCATCGTTGTCGCTGTCCCACAATACATCGGCTAGTTAAAAAAACTAAGAAACTTTGTCCCCAGGAGACACGATTCTTTACTACTGGAGCACTTAAGGACGCAGCAGTTCAAGCTATCAACCCAGCGCATCCATACCGCTCCGGCTTCAATGCATACCACTTTACGCGGCTTGGTTTCGTTAGGCTGGGGTTCTCACTGCCTGCTATCAGTAACGGCCGCGCGGAGGCGCGCCGGTCGCGTCACTTGGTGTGTATACACGGTGGTCCACGTAACTTGAGCCAAGATTTAAAATATGTTGGTGCATTTTAGGAAGACGAAAACAAACGAATAAATTTGTGAATTGTTTGGGGCAAGTCAGCTTCTTTTTCTGGTATTTTGCCCAGTTAAATAATTAATTAAGAATAATTAATTAACTTTTGAAATATTCACTTTAGTGCAAAAGCTCCAATGACAAAGTTGAAGAGTGACCTCAGAAACATCAAATTCAGTGTTTTTTTATCAAAAAACCTTAACACCTTTTTTAGAGCGCAGCTCTTAGGCGCCCGTTTCCGGCTTAAGCGGCGTCGCCGTGAGCGTTGCCGTTGGCGTCGCCGTCGGCGTCGCCACGCCGTCGACGCCGACGGCGACGCCGCTCGGAGGAAGGAGTAGCAGGCAGGATAAGGAAATGAGGAGGAGAAAGGAGTGGTATACCCTCTCCCTCCTCCTCCTCAAGAGCTGCACTCTAGTTCGGCGTTACAGGGAGTTGTAAACGGCTTTCATTTTTTTTCTTTTTTCTTTATAAGCTTCGGAAAAAAGTTTGCGAGTTATGAAAAAAAAAAACGTGCCTTTGCGCATGTGCACCTTGTATTGCTGCGCACTCAGCCGTGGCTTAAACAAACTAGGCCTGCATGCTGAAAAGAGCACTGTTGACTGAACGCTGTTAACAAATTCGCGTTTTTTTTCTTTTATAATTTGGGCACGTTTTCTTTAAGCCTTGGAAAACAAATTGTGCTAAAAATTTTTTGATAAGAAACACTGAACTGGATGTTACTGAAAACGCCCTACAACTTCGTCATTGGAACTTTTGCATTAAAATGAATATTTCGAAAGTTTATTAATTGATCTTAATTAATTAGTTAATTAGGCAAAATACAAAAAATAGCCTGACTTGCTTTATACACTGAACAAACTTATTCGTCTGGTTTCGTTTTTCTAAAATGCACCAAAATATTTTTAAACCTTGGCTCATGTTACGCGGGATACCCTGCATAACCGTTGCGCGAAACGCTGACTCATTTCTTCATGAACCAACGTGGCGGCAGCAGCGATTTCGGCCCATCTTTTTCAATCACACTCTAGACAAATTCGAGAAATCAACAGACTATAAAGTAAACGAGATGGGAGTGCCAAGAATTGAAAAAAGATTTAAGATTTCAATCGACTGCTGAGAGCGAATATGATCGAGGGATTTGTGTTATTTCTCTATTTTTACCGCAAATGTTGCCGAAATAGCACGTAAAGGCAAATGAAAAAAAAGAAGCAATATTATGGCAAACCTTCAACATAAACATAAAAATTTTCACCGAAAGCAAAACAATGCAAAAAATAAAAAACCTCAAACCTGAGTATTCCTATTTGTTCGGCGTCACGCAAACGCGCTGCTGTCAAAAACTTCAATCACCGGAAATGCGCTCGCACTTGCATGTGCAAATTCGTGAGCTTCACCATGTAAATACGCTCCTTGCACGACAGCAAGAAGAACAAAAAACATACATTGCAGGATGCAGATGTAAAATCTCGACGCGCCTAAATATATAGAATTCCGTGCAACAACGAGGAAAGATATTTGGAATCCCACCAGGCCGCGAGGTGCATCGAAACCTAGGTTTCCTAGAAATGCGCATATTTTATGCAGTGCTGGGAACACTCGTCTGCCGACGGCGATATATTTACTCTCGTTCTTGCTTTCAGCGTTCGCGACATTTCTGTCATGCTAAAGTGCGCGGCGTGACCGTCATGGTACTTACAGCAAATGTGAAGACTATTATTTTAGGTGTTGACACGTACATGCATTAAGCAAACCAGACAAAAAAGAAAGCATGTTTTCAAACTCGGCTTTTTGCACTTTCTTATTTGTAGTGAACTGAGGAATATTCTCTCAAGAAATATCACTACAAGGTTTGTCACTCAGTGTAGGTTCACATTGGGCTGAACGGCGAAGTGTTTTGCAGAGACCAATAAAAAAACCTTTGCATTTCGCTGTTTGTGGTGTAAATTATTCTTTGACGATTATTTTTTTTCCTCAGAATTATAAAAAGCGGTTTGGGATGGGGCGCGGGTGACATACATTTGAAATATTTGTATTTCTCGTTAAAATAAAATTTTCCTTATATTAATGCCTACACAAGGTGTGTTTCGGTCTAGCTGACCGTGTAAGACATTCCTGGGACAATCTAGTCAATGCGGTACACAGGCTTAGGTGAGGTTCCTTAACGTGCGCCACGTTGTAGGATTTACATGACTGCACGGAGGTAGATTAAGGCTGCCACTCCATGACTGGATTCGCCTTCGGACAGCGTGTGCAGTTGCTCTAAGAGTCGCGCTTCCTCTCAGAAAAAATGGGCATATTCTTACGCTGTCCCATATGATACCCCAAAGATTCAGTTCGACATACAGCGCACTGACGTCGCACCGACGGTACTAACTTTCACGAGCGGCTTGATAGCCGAGTGGTACAACCTAATAAAATAGCTAATGTACGTGTTACTGATTACCAACAAAACAAAACAAAAATGATCGTGGTTATTTTGGCGCTTCTGCAAAAACAAGTTTTTTTTTTCTGTAGTTGATACTTTCCACATGGAGGCTCAGGTTTCCGCAATTCATGTAAATACGCTTTGGTGCGTCCAGCTTCGCGCGTCCACTCCCCCTCCCCACTGGGGGGTTCCCAGTCGTAATCAGATGACCACTTGTTCAGAATATATGGAGAAACGTCTGCATCTAACATTTATTTTATCCTAACTTGCATAGCTGCACTATATCAAATGCGGCAGTTATTAACAAGGCCTTCCACATGATTGGCTTTTTTTTCTCTTGATCTGTGCATTAGGCTTCTATAAATTGGTTTTAGGCGGCTGGTTTTTCATATCTGCCTTCTTCTAGATATAAAATAACTGATGTAATGAAAGTTGTATGGTACTTCTTTAATGGGTTGCTGTCTCAGCTTGTCGTGTTTCGATTTTAAATGGCATTTCTGGGCTAACCTTCTTTCAGGTTTTGTCGGTCGGTTGTTCTGTTGGAACGTTCGTGTGACCGATCTGACTTTAGCGCAGGCAACGGCACAGGCACATGTGAACAACTTGGTTTGTATGAGCGCTCACGCACACAGAACGCTTTTTAAAATCACGCGTCTGAGCTCATGCCTTCGTCAGCGCCGGAGCCAACTTGTGCAGTGGAGTACATGACATACAGGTACACTAAAATGCGTCATTCACACACATCAGAACGAGCTCTTTGAGAAAATTATAAAGAAGGGCCCGACTTCAACAGGCAACAAAACAACGATCAGTCAGCATGCGCTGACGAGGAAGCCAAGTGTACACATTGAGTGGTAAACAAATTAGCTTGATCGCCTTTTGGGGATAATCAGGTGCACAAATTGTGCAGCTAGCAAACAAAGTTGCATGCTATATAAAAATACTCTGTAAATGTCTATTTTTCGCCGAGCTCGAAAGTGTGCGCACATGTGTGTTTAAACGTGGATAGGACGGAGTTCCCAAATTGTGAGAGCAACTGCTTAGTCGTCAGCTTTTGATAGCAGCTTTAGTACAAATGCACCCGTTCACCCCCTCAGTTCTGCGAAAGCCTGAATCCAGGTATATCTAAAGAGAAGATAAAGTTTATAATGTTCACACTTTCTAAGCACTCGAGGCTGATTACCTTATTCGACAACAAGAAAGAATATAAAGTTTATAATATTCACACTCTCTAAGTACTCGAGGCATATTACCTTATTCAACAGCGAGAAAGAGTGCAACTAGCCCTTCGTCCTAATGGGAGATCTTAAGTGGCTGCCTGCACTTAAAAAAGCCTGGGATATGAACTTAGCCAGTTTTGCATAGGCTCTTCTTGCAAGATCCCACGAACTTTATGAATGAAGCATTACTGAAACCGAATAGAGTTTTCCGGTTGGTTCATCAGTTCTCAAGAAATGATTCACATTATAAAGCAAATCAATGTAGCAATTCTGGCCAACATGATTTCGCACAGTTTCGAGTTTTCGAGTGAATTTGAGCTTGAAATCTATCTGTTTTGACTAAGAAACAGGTAAACAAATCCCTGAAGTCGAATTTTCGTTTTAGATATCGGATCACAAGATGAACAATTAAGGGCAATATCCATTTGTTTTTGTATAAGATGGGCAATAATTAATTGGGTTGAGAGGGGCCGTGTTTTCTGCACAAAGCTTAATATGCTTATGTTATTGACGTGATACAAATATTTATTTGTTTTTTTTCTCCGCTTTTTGTTGTTTATCACATCATGCTGCTTGCAGCATCTGAAAACAAAGGCAGAACAGCAAGGGGTCTCCACTTTCGTTATTCAAGGACCGAAAATAAAGAGTTCCAATGTATTTTTCGTATCTTCCGATCACTTATTCTGATGAAATTGCACGATTTCTGCAAGCAACGTAGGAAAGAAGACACGGAATAATATTTTAAATATAATCTTGTTCAATTCAAATTGTGTTGCCTTTTTAAAAGAAAACCTGGTTGTATCAGCTTCATAATGAACACAACTCCATGTGTAGGGCAGCATCACTAAGGGACTGGCTGTAAAATGAACTGGAGAAATCGGCTCCAACAAGCATTGACCTCAGATTCTCACCAAAGCTCTATTTTAGCACTGCACACAATTTCGACATGCCAAGGCATAGCTTCGTCTCTATGGAATGTGAAAACAGCATTCTTTATATTTTAACGGATGAGTGCCAACGCAGATGACTGAGAGTTACGTTTGGTGTTGTCGAGGTGCTAAACATAGCAGTTGAAAAATGCAATGACTGCAGCGGTAGATAAAACCGCAGATAAGGTTTTGTAATCCCTAACATCTTCTAAGATTAATCCTCTGCACGTTGATCTGAGCACCAGAACTAACAGAAGAAAAAGCAACTGACTTTGAGCAAATGTGCCGCAAAGGTGTCGCTCAGCTTTATTATCTGCTTTCCACGGTTGCGACACCCCTCGACAAGAGCACTCAACATGACTCAGTTGTATGCATCGGTGCCCATTGTCAAATATTTATATAATGTAATTTGTATTTTTCACAGATTGAAGTTGCGCCTTAAATTTTTTCACGATAATCTCTGTCACAAAAAAGAAACCTTCGATAATAAGTTGTGCTCGCGAAATGCAGAGCATCGATTCTTCTAGCTCATTTTACAGCTGAACTTTCTATTGACGCTGAATTATAGGATTACGGATAGTAAAGACTGCGTTTCATAATATAATTTACTGAAAGCATACTCTGTTTTCCCTTTCACAGACAACTTTTAAATACCCTTACAGACACTATATCACTTTCCGTAAAATGTTTAACGGAATGCATATTCCAGTCGGTTGTCTAACGGACTGCTCTCAAATATCATTACGGATAGAAAGGCATATTCAGCAATTTGTTTTGCAGAACGTCATTTTATTTGCGGACGGGGTACGTGTTTAAAAGGAACATTCCTTTATTAGGATTACAAATGACCATTCCGGCAACATAGGCGCCAGAGAATTTCTCCGTAAAAGAGGACCAATCTTTTACAGTGTACTGCGCCTTTACTCGAACGACATAGCGAGGACGGAGTTGATCGTGATTGACTCAGCTCAAATCACACTAAGAAGGGGCCTCCAACAGGGATGCCTGCTCTTCCCGCTTCTCTATATTCTGTATGTGTCAGGGTTGGAGAAGTGCTTAATCCTGTCGTAGTTGGGCTTTTCTTTAACACACATGGAAGGAGGCGCAGAGAGTAAGGTGGGTGCTACCGGGACTCACTTATGCAGACGATTATGTACTGACAGCGGAAACGGTGGAAGACCTGCAACGACTAATTGGTGTATGTGAGAATGAGGCGGTTACGCTGGGCCTCCGTTCCAACCCCAAACAAATCGGCGGTGCGGCAACTGGCCGGGTCGGAATAGGCTTTATTGAACAATGTGGTGCTTTACTGTCATCAAATACACTCAAAGGAATCGTACAAATATCTCGGAGTTTTCTGGCCAACAAGCCCGAGTACCTGACAGAATTTCACGCTTGTTTCCGACAGGCAGCCATGCGAGGTACCAGAGTCCTCCGAAAACGTAACCTGCGGTGTCGTATTCAAATCCTGTGTGTCTCGTGAACTCTGAAAGGCGGTGGTAGTACCTTGGCTAACCTTCACCAACGCGATTTTGAGCCCCGGCAGATTGCGGAAGTCCTGGAATTCCGGCAGCGCGATGTCGGGCGACAGGCTTTGGGCTGTCATGGAATGGTTGCCAACGCAGCCGTTGAGGGAGATCTCGGGTGACCGCATTTTTGAGGCCAGGGAGGCAGCTAGCAAGATTACCTATGACACTCGTCTCCGCCTCATGGATCGTAACCGATGGGCCAAGAAACTCTTTGCATGTACGTAACGGACGGAAGTGCATACTGGCTGGAGGAAGGGACCGTACCTGTTAGAAAAAGAAATATGGCTATTTTTTAACCCCTGCAAATACCACTTCATTAAAAAAATTGGGAGCTGGAGGTAACAAGCTGGTTGCGGAAGAACCAAACACTTCATCTTTATTTATTTATTTATCAATACCGCCGACCCTAGGGGTCCAAGCAGGCAGGGTACATAATCAATAACGCAAACAACACTCTTTATACACCTGTATAAATGGCGAAAACAGAAACTAAAACACAAACCAATATACTCAAAAACGTGGAAATTGAAAACATGGCAAAATAACCTTTCACCTAAAAATAAATAGACATGCTTAAGCATTCACATCACACGTAGCACACACAAAACCGGAAAAAAATATATTTTGATACATAGCGCATTTAGAAAGCCGTACACAATGCACAATGGAACCTTGTGGCACGGAAATACACTTCAGAAATGTGTCGTAATTACGAAAAGCTGTTTCAGATAATCCATTCCAACCATCAATCGTGTTGGAAAGAAACAAAAATTACTTATATGTATTAGTTCTTGCAAAATGGGGCTCCACATATTGTGAGTGTTTGTATCGTGATTGGCGAGTTTGGGAGTTTTGTACACCGCATGAATTTAATGCTAATATAAGAAAACAAAGCGAGTGAAAAAAACTTCAATCCTTTCATCCTTCTGCAAATGTCGAGAGGCTGAATGTCCCGCTAAGTTCAGCATAGCTGACACGGAGTCTCGTCGATGATATCTTCTGTAAATAAATCTGCCTGATAGCGGCTGATTTTTTTCTAATTTAGCAATGTCACCCTTTTGGTCTGGGACGAAACGACGGTTTTGTAGGTCAAGAGCTTGATTTCGCTTTGAACATTGTTAAGCCATTTCCTAAGTAAGCCAAATTTTTTACAGGCCGTTGAACAAACAATTATCTATATGTTTTGACCATTTCAGATTACCTGTAAGAGTTAAGAAAGTATTTGAACTCCGAAATATTATTAATTAAGTTAGTTCCTCGTATATATGTAAATGGTAGATGTTTTTATGTGTTATCCTTAGATAAACAGCTTTATCATAGTTAATCACAATGTCCCACTTATCCCACCATTCAGCTACTTCATTTAACCTGCAGTTAAGAATTACCTGATATTCTAAATTTTGAAACATTAAAAAAATAACACAATCTGCGAACAATAGTAGTGATGCATTTTAGCCAACGTGTCCAACTAGATCATTAACATAAATAATAAAAAGTATTGGCCCAAGGACGTATCCTTGAGGTACACCTGGTTTATAATCTAGAGAACACGAGTAATTTTTGTTTACATCAACAAACTTCCTGCGGCTTTCCAGGTAGGCCTTAATCCACCTGACCATCTTGGGGTGAATTCCAACTTGTTTTAACTTAAACATAAGCTTGTCATGCGGTAGTGTACCGGAGGCCTTAGGATAGTCGAAGAATGTAGCATCGATCGATATGGCCAGATTTGTCCATTACCCTTGCAAAATCGTATTATATTTGTCAATTGGGTTGATGTAAAAAAACGCCTAAACCCGTGCTGTACATCGAAGTATATTGTTCATATCCAGATACTCAATTAGATATTTTGAAATTACATGTTCCAAAATTTTACACAACAAAAATTTTAAAGACAATGGACGATCGCCGCAGAGCAATGATGATTCACCCTTTTTAAAAACCGGAAACACACGTGCCCAATGCCAATCATGGGGGACGGCCGCACTTGGAAATGTCGTGTTGAAGGTAACAGCAAAGAAGTTCGAAACAATTTCGGCATGTCGCTTCTGAAAATAATTGGGAATTCCGTCAGGACCACACGACATTTTGTATCAAACATCGATTCATGTGTAATTTAAAAATCTTACTCATATTCCCTTACATCTTCAAAAACCGACGGTTCAGTTTCACTTACGTCGGAAAAGAAAGCTCTCAAAATACACGTTAACGAGGTCAGCCATTTCCTTACTACATGTGACAACAAAACCATTGTGAATAATCTGCGTAATTTTATTTTTATTCTTTGAAAGATACTGCCGAAATTTCTGAGGGCACTCCTTAGCAAGTTTGAGAGAGTGTTAGAAAAGCAAATGCTCCTAGCCTCTTCTAGCTTTTGTTTTAACGAAGTATAAAACTGCGTGATCAGATTTTGTATTACATAATGTCGACCTCTTTCGACATTTGATTTTTTGTTGTAAATAAAGTATCTCTCGCGTCTTCCATGGGTTAGTGAAATCGACACGTTTTCGTTTTTCAGGCACAAAAATCTGCTAACAATATTCACAATGTCATTTGAACTTATTCTACAACACATTCACATCATTATTGTTGAATGACTAAAACGCTGTATTGAGATATTCAAGAATTAAAAAGTCGTCTGCCTCATAGTAATTCTTGACATACGAGTGCCTAGCCCGTTGAGCACATGCATTGTTTTTGAGAGAACGAGAAACATACACCAACCTATGGTCTGAGATGCCTTCTTCAACAAAAGCACACGGAGCGGAAAGATCCGTATTAACAAACACCAGATCTAGAAGGGTACTACTCAAGCTAGTAATTCTTGTGGGTTGGTTTACTATCTGGGTAAGATTGAAAGCGAGGATCATGTCCAGTGCTATCTTCGAGTTTTGCACGTTTGTACGACTGTTACTGTATTTCACCCAATCAATTTCTGGAAGATTTAAAATACCTTCAACAACTATTTCATTGCTGTTTTCAGTGCTTATGTAGTCGTATAACTTGTTCAAGAACTCTGGCTCAGCTGTCGGTGCTCGTTATACACTGATAGACAGCAAAGCGTTTCTCCATACATTGATTTTGCAACATACGCTTTCATTATCCCCTATTCGCTCTAGTTAAACACAAACAAAAATATTGTTCTTAATTAACAAGGCGACACCGCCTCCTCGGGATGGTCGGTCTCTTTTTAATACTGTCTATGAAGCAGGAAACAGATCATGATCTGATATTTCGTTTTTTAACCATGCCTCTGTAATAACAGCCACATGCGGGTCATAAGTTAAAAATACAGACTCTAGGTGCTTTTCTTTGTTTACCACACTTTGCCCGTTGACACAAATATTTCTTTTCTTTTTCGGGTCATCGACATGATTCATGTTGTTTTTCGCTTTGTCATTCGGTCATTGTTTGTGAATGTCTTTCAGTTGGAAACACAACCCATGAGTGCAGAGGACGCTAGTGCAGCGACCGAATAAGTATGAATCGTGGCGCCATCTTCGGGTTTTGCGATGGTGTATTTAAACAATGCGCGGAATAAATCGGGGGCTTTCTTCAACCGACACACGTGGCTGGCGGGTCCACTCACTCTCGGCCGCCCCGGCCGCTCGCGCCTCTGCCCTGCGCGCTCGAGCCTTCTCCATGGTGTCAAAAGCCAAGATGCCGGATATCTTGGAAACTCACCCTGTCTCGCCGCTCCTGCCATCAGCCGCTGCCGTTCACGTCAACGGGCTCCGCCGCCGTTCACGTTCGACGAAGCCAGCCTGTGGCCTGCCTGGCTCCAGCAATTTGAAAATTACTCCTTTGCATCGGGCCTGTCCGCCGCTTCTGAAGAAACAAAAGTGCGCACCCTCCTATACTACATGGGTCCCCAAGCTCGCGTGGTCCTTTCGTCCATCATGCCGGATGACGAGGCCTACCGCTCATACGCCGACGTCGCAGCCAAGCTCACGGGCTACTTCGTGCACCCCGTCAACGAGGCGTACGAGTCGAGTCGCTTTCACAAGCGCATACAGTTGGCGGGCGAGACTCTCGACGCGTTCTTCACAGCGTTACGTAGCCTCGTCAAAAAGTGCAACTACCCGGCACCGGAGGTGGAGGACCGCATCGTACGAGACCGGTTCGTCGTCGGGCTGCAAGGTTCACTTCTGTCCGACCAACTTTGCCGGAATCCAAAACTGACGCTTTAAGAAGCGCTCCTGCTGGCTCGACAACACGAGGACGCGGAAAACGAAAAGAAGCGTCAAGCAATGACTTCGCAGCCGAGTCTCTCAGCGTTGTACGCTGCGTCGAGAATGTCCACCAAGATGGCGCCTGCTTCCAAAGTTCGAGAACCTTCTCGAGGCCGGGGCCAGGGCCGGGACAGCCACCCTCGTGGGTCGAAAGCGTCGTGTGACTACTGCGGCAACGCTCCGCACTCACGTTCTGAGTGTCCAGCCAGGAGGGCTACATGCAACCATTGCCGAAAAAAGCGACATTTCGCATCGGTTTGACGCTCCAGAACGAAGCGCCTCAGCCATATCCAGCTGCACTCCGTGGAATCGTCGCAAGCGTCCGGCCGGTACGTCATCGTACGCGTCAACGGCTACCCTCTACAGCTCAATGTGGATTCTGGGGCGGACATTTCTGTCGTCCCCCGCTCTTTACCGGGATGGCCTGTCTCGTTGGACCAACCCACAGGCGAGCAACTCGTCGGTCCAGGACGCTGCCGTCTCAACATTCTCGGTACGCTCCCGGCTACCCTGGCATGGCGAGGTCGGACAGTACACGAGAAGCTGTACGTCGTCGGCGGCGTGGACACTCCTCTGCTAGGCTACGCTGCAATCGTCGCGCTAGGGGTCGTCCACCTCGTCGATTCGATAACCGACGCCGACCTGCCGAAGACGAATCTGACGACGCCTGCAGCTGCTGCTCCACTCTTCACGGGACTTGGCACAATGCCGGATGTGTGCCACATTTGCATTAAAGAAGCTGTGCAACAGTTTCAGGGCTTTGCTTAACTAATGGGGGAGTTGGTGTCTCGACCTTTCTGAAGTAAAGAACAAAAAACGCTTTTGACTGCATGTCCTATTTTTTATTTTAAAAATGAACCAAGATTGAGGTTTTCGGCGCCTCTCAACTCCTTCACTAACTTCCGAGACACGTGCGCCGTGACGTCAATAGGGAAGGCGCGGAGTTCCGGTGAAGCTCTCTCTTTAGAGCCATCAGTGAGCAGCGAGGTCTCATCCGCTCGCGACCGCGTGACCACGTGGTGGCGGGCGCAGCTCGAACAATATGGTGAAAGGAGGAAAGTCTCATCCGGGTCCGGCCATACCCGTCCGGCTCTGTCCCCTTCCCCTCCAAATTCTGGCGGCTGTTCCGCTGCTGACGGTTTTGTGGACCTAGGATAGATGGCGCCACTGAAACTCCGTATAATAAAAGTATTGTCGATGATACCAGGTTTTGGACGCATTTATATTTAAGTTGGAGCGACAAGATTTATAGAAAAGTTACCCGTTATCGAACAGGTATTTGCACAACTTGCTATCTTTCTACAAGATTCCCCATTGACGTCATGCCGCGTGTTTCTCATGGCCGCCGCTCGCGGCTGCAGGTCGAGGAATATTCTAATTTTTGCCTCGCGATTACGCGGCGGAATCGCAACATTTCGAAGGAAGGAGGTGTGTTTTCTGTCCTTTGTGACAAGGTGAACAATGTCAAAAGTAGAAAACGCCAATTATTTCAACGTTAAAATTGTTGCACAGCTCCTTTAAGTCCGGAGCTGTGCCCTTCTCGCTGAGCGTACCCAGAAGGATTCCCATTCCTCTCAAGAGGCGTAGTGAAAGATTAACTCTACAGAATGGAGAGAGAAGGCGTCATCCGGCGTGTTGAGACACCTACGGCGTGGTGCACCGGTGCTGTTGTGGTTCCCAAGTCTGCTGGTGGCTATCGCCTCTGCGTCGACCTAACCAAGCTTAATGAGGTCGTTCTACGGGAGAGACACCTGATGCCGACCATCGACCAGGTCCTGGGACTACTGGAAAGCGCTGTCGTCTTCTCGAAACTCGATGAGTCGTCGGGGTTTCATCAAGTGCGTCTCTCCAAAAGCAGCCAGGAATACACAACGTTTATCACGCCCTTTGTGCGTTACTGCTACAGGCGCCTTCCCTTCGGCATCACCTCAGCCCCGGAGGTTTTCCAACGCCAGACGTCGCGTATTCTCGAGGGCCTCGACGGGTGCGTCAACATGGTGGATGATATCCTCGTTTTGGGCAGTTACAGACCAGAGCACGACGCTAGGCTTGACGCCGTCCTCAAGATACTCCAGCAGGCTGGCGTCACCCTTAACTCCACCAAGTGTCAGTTTCGTGTGTCGTCCCTCAAGTTTTTGGGCGTGATCGTCAGTGCCGGAGGCATCGCACCAGACCCAGACAAGGTTTTTGCCATCACTAGCATGCGACCTATGACGGATGTGCACAGGGTGCGACGCCTCCTGGGCCTTCTAAACCATATTGGCCGATTCTTGCCAAATGTGTCGGCCACGAGAGCTCCGATCTGACTCCTCAATAAGGATACAGCATGGACATGGGGATCAGCCCAGCCTTCGAGTCGCTGAAGAAGATAGTGGCCTCCAGCTCTTGCGTCGCCCGCTACAATCCCAAGTACCCCACGACTGTATCTGCTGATACCAGCTCGTACCGCCTGGGTGCCGTACTTCTACGGGAGCAACCTTCAGGGGAAAGCCGAGCGGTCGCTTTTGCGTCGCGTACTTTGACAGCCGCTGAAGAACGGTACAGTCAAATCGAAAAAGAAGCGCTCGGAGTCTCGTGGGAGTTCAGCGATTTGAAGAGCTTTTGCGCAGCCTCAGATTCAATGTGGAGACTGGTCACCAGCCACTGGTCAGGTTACTAGGCACTGCCGACCTCGGCCTTATGCCTCCCCGTATCCAGCGTTTCTCCATCAAAATTTGCGGTACCAGTTTTCAGTACGGTACGTTCCGGGGAGATACCTGGCCACTGCCGACACGCCGTCACTGGGTTCCGAAGGCCCCTCTATAGCTGCATCTGCCACCGACAGCGTCGAGCTCTTTGTGTCACAAATGTGGACAGCCCTTCCTTTGACCCTTCGCGGTGCGCCTCGACGACTTAAGAAGGAATCAAGCTTCAGATGCTGAGTGCTCCACCCTGAGGGCCTACTGCAGGAGAAGTTGGCCAAGACGAGATAGACTGCCTTGAGTATGACCCGCTACTGGGACCACCGGGCGAATTCTCCATTTGCGAAGACCTGCTGCTCATGTGTCGACGTCTCGTCATGCCTTCGCTGCTGCTCAGGACATCGTGGGCCTGCTCCACGACGGGCACCAAGGAGTGAACCGGTGTCTGGCCCTGCCCAAGGACCCTGTGTGGTGGCGGGACCTTGAAGAGCCTGGTTAAGACTGCCGTTGAGAACTGTACTGCCTGTGCAAGCACCCGAGTTCAGCGTTGCCAACCCATGCTTGCTACCGAGACCGCTTCAGCGCCACGGGAGCGGGCTGCTGCTTGATTTGTTCTACTTAGATAGCCAGGACTTCCTTCTCGTTGTTGACTATCATTCGATGTACCCCGAGTTCATAACGCTCCGGTCGACGTCCGCGGATGCAGTCATCTGTGCCGTCAAGAGTATTTTCGCCTGGCACGGCATTCCACAGACGTTTTTGAGTGACATCGGGCCGCATCTCGCCTGCAAAGCGTTCCGGGACTTCGCAAAATGCTACGGATTCACACACCTCACGAGTAGTCCTCGCTACCCTCAATCGAATGGTGAAGTTGAGAGGATGGTCCCCACAATCGAAGGAAGGTAGAGGACCCATTCCTGGCACTGCTAGCGTACCGGAACACTCCCGGTGTGTCGGGATAAAGCCCAGCTCCTTATGGGACGTTCTCTACGAACACGCCTACCCGTCACCGCCGCAGGCCTGGATCGGGACTGGCCTCTAGTCAAGAACTTTAACGAGCGCGACGCCGCCCAGCGTCGTAGATGGCAGAGAGACTTCGATTCTCTCCACGGCACGCGGGATCTTCGGCCTCTCCAAGATGGGGAGGAAGTGTGGCTACAAGACGCCCAGTCAACAGCAACGGTTCTGAGCCCTGCTCAGAGGCCACGGTCGTATGTCATCCAGACGCCCAGTGGTGTCCTCGCGCGAAATTCCAGGCACCTCGCCACTGCAGCAGCCCTCCGTCATATTCTGCGACTCCTCAAACAACTGACGGGTCGGCAGCCATGCAGCAGACTTCCGAGGGCAGACACAGCGGCAGAGCACCTCTTGCAGCTCCGCGAGCACCTCCAGCGTCTCCACGGACTTCACGACCGCGCTGCTCCCGTTATGGACGTCGTGTGATTACCCCTAAACGACTGAACTTGTAGGGCATGTTATTTTTGCAAGTAAGGCATTTGTGCTAGAGAGCAGTACTTTGCTGAGCATATTTACGTTGCTCTCTTCATTGCTTCTCTTTACGGGCTGGGGTGCGTAAAGTCTGCCGGAGGTTTCATTTTAAGGCAACTTTACAATGTGCAGATTACACAAGTTGTGATTTCCTTTAAGCTTCTAAGTTTCGTGAGCATAGGGCTTCTAAGTTTCGCGAGCTAGGACGCTAGTGTAGCGATCGAATAAGTATGAATCGTGGCGCCACCTTCTGGTTTTGCGATGGTGTATTTAAACGATGTGCGGAATAAACCGGGGGCTTTTTCCAACCGACACACGTGGCTGGCGAGTCCGCTCACTCTCGGCCGCCCCGACCGCTCGCGCCTCTGCCTTGCGCGCTCGAGGCTTCTTCAATAAGCACGTGCCTTTATCCCAAACGTAGACAATATTATTAGGGAGTTTTAGTAGCTCGTTCCGATGCCTACTACGATACCCCGATAACGATACGATGCATGCGCAAAGGCGGCGGCGGAGTATCGGGTATCGTTATCGGAGTCATCGGAACGATCTACTAAAACTCTCTAGTAACAGAAAGGCTATCATTGCCAGCCTAACGGCTGTGTATAAGACGACGCTAAAAATTGGGTTGTGGGGATATTTATACAGCGTGTAGTTGGTCAGCCATTTAAAGTTGCGACGAGTCACTCGCTGTAGATGAGCAATTTAGCCAGTGCGGTACAACCACTAGCCTGGGATCTTTAACGTGCACCACGCAGTAGTGATACACAACCGCACGCCGGTACGATGCTCATCCAGATTGAAACGGGCAGGGGTGGGGCTCGAGCCCAGGATCCCTGAGTTCTGCAGCGCGAGCTTTCGCTCCACGCGCGTCGAGCTGGGTGTGCGCTTTAGCCCACTCGGCCACCGATCCCCCTAAGACGACGCTACATGTGTACCATCAATGGAAGCAGGGTATATAAACAGAGACTGCACTGTATCACAACACCCAGGGAAGCCGGCTCCTCTTTGAATCACGTGCACGAGTATGACGAATACAAATGTGCCGCCGCCGCTTCGGCAAGACAGTGGAATCTTCAAGGTGTCAAGTCTGTGGTGAGGCGGAGAAGACAGTAGGGCACGTGGTATGGACGTGAGCAGGCCTGTAACCTGTCCAACCAGCGGATTGCAAAGGGGCAACACGGGATTGCACACTGGCAGTGGCGCTCGGCTTTGAGTCTGCATTGAGTTTAGTGGTAGACACTGCCGATAGGACCAACAGCTGCAAATGCGCCGTCGCCAGGCCGATGGACAAGAGGGCCGGTGTAACGTGGTGGAAACCACCAAAAGATGTTAAGAAAACTGGGGCCGCTTGCTAGAAAGTTTTGACTCAAGTCTTGGCTCAAGTCTTGACTCAGGCGCCTGGCGGTCTCGGCTGAGACCGTGACTGAGACCAAGACGGATCCAGCACGGTCTCCGGCGCGGTCTTAGCCCAGTCCGGACTTGAGACTGGCACCAAGACCGCCAAGAACGGAGTGAGCAGTACCTAGAGAGGGAATCTAGGGAACACTGAAGAAATACCGGAGAAAACAAAGGGTGCGTTCCAAATCTACTCGAATGGATCCGAGTTACCCTGGCGGATTATGTCACGTGACAACACAAATCGAGTAATGCTAGACGCGGGTAGGTTTTCGAACGCAAAGGTACAAAACCTTTACCCTAGAGTGAGACCGAGTAAATTTTGGAACACGGCCGAAGATTCCGGACGTGGAAGTGACGAGTTGTGACCTCCTGTCCAATAAGAAAGCGCCGGCGGCGCGAGGCGGCAAGCGAGAGATTGTCTGCTTCTGCTACGCTGCGATCGGTTTGGGCAAAGAGAAACGACGACAGTCGCAAAACTGCGGCACATGTCTCGTACATACCGTGGTTCCGTGCAAAATAGAAGAAAAAAAGAAAGAGTCAGCGATGCGCGGTTTTGGGTAGAGTTTAGTGCGCACCAACGCTGTCATATTGCTTCGTATCGCGATCGTCTGTCACCACCGTCGTCGACGTCCAGTGCGTACGCCGAATAAAGTTGTCTACAGAAATGCCTGCGTGTCCTTAGACGCCTAATTTTTAAAGAAAAAAAATTGCGCTGGACGTATTTTCTCGGAAGCATTTGCTATAAAAGTTGATATATGTTTCGATCATTAAGTTAGCAGACGACCGTCTGCGTTTGCTGCACGCAGACATGGATGTCGCCGGTCCATCACGGATGCCTCCCAAGGTAAAGAAATCAAATTGGTCCGAAGATGACAAGTTTCAATTGGTTTACGAAATCGAGAAACGCAAACGTATAATTAAGAACAAATTTAACAACACTATTACAAAAGCTGCTAAAAGAAAAGCATGGCAGGAGATCGCATCCGTGATGAATTCGCGGCATCCATCGACGCTGCGCACTGTGCCGCAAATAAAAAAACAGTGGCAAAACCTCAAATCTCGCAGCCGCGCTGAACTGGCCCTCTCGAAGAAGGCAGACTCCACGACCGGTGAGTTTACTATACATATGTTTTTATTGCACATAAAAATGAAGCACACATTCTGTGTGCTAAAGAAGTTTTTTTCACTTTCTCATTTTCTTGGCTGAATTATAGAAGCAATTAAGATATCAAGCTATTAATACAATCAAATCAAAACAATGAATGTGCTTGCTGCAATCAGACAAAATTTAATGCCCAAACAAAATATAAAGTGAACCTTGTCTTCCACAGGCGCAGGGCGCAACGAGTACAGACTAACACCGCTGGCTGAAGCTGTGCTGGCGGTCATCGGTTTCACAAGCCCCAACCTTCTGGGTATCGAAGGAGGCATTGACACCGACGAGTGAGCTGTCATGTTACTGCTATTTGTACAAAGTCCAGCTTTTTGAGATTCACACGATTGGAAGTTCTACTAGCAAAGCTAATATTGTATTGATAATCATATCTGGGGTTCGCAAGTACTAAATACTGGGCCACTCAAAGAAACATTCTGGTGTGTTCTCTCCAGAGCAAGAAAGAACCGTGCACATCCAAGAACTCTAAAACTTTGAACCATGTAACTTGAAGTTAAAGTCGAGCTAGGCATGTCAATGAAAGGCCACTGCGCTCATCAATGAAGATAATAAAAATTATATAAATAATAATTATAGTAATTATTGGATCAGAAGAGCCACGGCACTGCAGAAAGGCAGCAGCCCGTGCAAGGTATGCCCGCAATGCCACATCTAGTGATGGTGATTATGTGATGATGTAAGATCACGACCTAATCTTGTGAGATGCAAGATTAAAATGATGGTGATTATGAGCCGACATGTACAAAGGGAGGACGACGCAGTCTTCTGAACATCGCAAGCGCCGTTGGCCGAGTTTTGAAGGTTTGGGAAAGAAAAATGATAGCAGACTTAGGCTGGTACACTGCTGAAACGGTAGAAGGTACGTCTTAAAAAGGTGTCATGCAATGTGAACAAGACAAAGGTGATTGTGTTTCTACTACACCACCATTGCAAAATACATTATACTCTCATGATTTCAAACTCCAGGAAGCCATGAATTTTGTTTGATTTATCAGAAATTTATCTAAATAATGATGCAAGATAAAAATATGATTTGCCTTATGAATGGCTTCACGTGCACAGAAGATATTTCATGCTCTCCTTTACATAGGCCTACTGATCATAACCAGGCATGCTACACATGAAACATTCGTGAAATGTAAGACAAGTTTATTTATCCCTCAAAAATGTTCATTGTTGTGGGCTGTTCAAACAGCACATGACAACTCAAAACAAAATTCAGTTTGTTCCATCAGGTCAAGAAGTTGTCTAGTGTGAACTATTAAACGGGGGACACGTGACCAATGAAAACGGACACTGCACCACAGTTTTCATAGCAACTTGTGCGGACGTTGTGACGTGCCCATGCTATGCCTATGCCACTTAAATTCAATGCCGTTGTCCTGCAATTCATATTTTTTGTTCTTGCAGCCCTTTTGTTTAGTGCACTTTTTTCCGAGCACCGGTGCACTGCAGAGGGAACACCCATGGACCTGTTGCTTCTCCGCAATGCACCGGTGCTCGGTGTATGCCATGCTGCCACATCACAGCGTCTGTGCAAGTTGCTGTGGAAATTTCCGCATGAGCCCCGTTGAGTGCGCTTATCACCGAGCACCGGTGCATTGCGGAGAAGCAACAGCTCCATGGGTGTTCCCTCTGCAGTGCACTGGTGCTCGGAAAGTGCACTAAACAAAAGGGCTGCAAGAACAAAAAATATAAATTACAGGACAACGACATTCGGTTTAAGTGGCTTATGAATACACTAAAAACATAGCGGGACAACCAAACTTATGAAATTCGTTTGAATTAACCAGAAGTATAATATCAGAGTTTGAATTATCGCAAGACTACCGTAAACAGGCTAGACGTTTATGAAGTCAAGCCGAACTATGACAAGCAGCAA
Organism: Ixodes ricinus; assembly: GCA_037355805.1. NCBI lineage: Eukaryota > Metazoa > Arthropoda > Arachnida > Ixodida > Ixodidae > Ixodes > Ixodes ricinus. Next base: position 109,137 of record JAZHYW010016408.1, read on the forward strand.
AACAAATATATTGTTTTATCTTGAAAACTCTACAGCTACGTAGACCCAAAGGTCACGAACACAACGCTTGGACCTCATTTGCTTCAGGTCCGTTGTATTGAGATGGCAAGTCAATTGAATGAAGGCACAAAGCTGAGACAGTCTGCTACATACGTAAACATATTTGTGCGAGATTAGTGCTCTCAAATCTCACTCATTCTGTAGTTGCATTCACTGTCACAGCCGAGTTCGCTGCGGCTGAGCACATGCAGACAACAAGCTTTTGCAACACTTCTAACATGCACATTGCATACCATGAGGAATGTCTTTTCTGGAATAAAACCACCCTGAAAGGGTGAACAGTATTGATAAATAAAAGAAATCAGAAGTAATCCTGAGCAGTCAGTTCAAATATGGTGTACAGAGAGTACAATTTATTAAGCACCGACCAGTAGACACAACCACTAAATTTGGAATCACCCTGAGCACATCTGCTACTCAGCATGGTAGTCTTTTTGACATAAAAAAGAATTGTAGGGCCAAGCAACCAGAAATATGTGGCCGGCATCAACACTGCACACTGGATCTGCATGAAGCCAGCTGCTTTCACAACTAATAGCCGCAACAACCAAGATCGGGCTTGACCTTCACACTGTAGACTGGCTCTACTAAAGCCCACATACTTTCACAACTAATAGCAGCAATGGCCGAGAGCTGAGGAGTCGAGCTTGATCCACAAGCACACAAAAAGCATGAATGAAATACAAATAAGAGTGTTCTCAAATTATGTACAAGGGTGACAAGACTGACATTCTTGTGTATTTTCCTTAGGGCCAGCACAGCCCCAGTCAGCCTGCAGCCAACCACCAACGAGGTGGTAGGAGAGGACCGGGTCCTCTCCTATGAAATTGACGTGGACCCCGGGGTCGCCTTCCTCGAAGTGCCGGACGACGACGACACACAGGACTACGAGCCTCCGGACTGGCCGCTGGACGAGGAGGAGGCGCCCGTGGAGCCTGGTGCAGCAGCTGCGCTGCTACGTCGGGAGGGGCCTCCTCCTGTGGCAGGGGGACCGCCTGAGGCAGCAGCAGCTGCTGCCGAAGGGCGACCGGCACCACTGGGCCGGGGCCGGCGGGGACCACCTCGTCCACGACCGGTTTGGAGGCCCAGGACACCGCCCGCAGGCTCGGCAGCCGGCACACGGGCTGCGGACAAAGAATATTACAGGGACATCCTGGCACAGCAAGAAGAGAACATAAAGTTAGAACGGCAGTGCCTCCTTGCCAAACTGAAGGCATCGGAAGAGGAGGCAAAGGCAGCAAGGGCAGCCTACGAGGCTGCCGAAATTATGAAAAAGGCAGCTAACTTTTATATTGAACAGGGAGAAAAAATTTTCACGTTACTTGGGCAGGCCCTACAACAAGGCCCTTAAAGGGGAGGAGGGGCCTTCAGTTTGGCAAAGAAGCACTGCCGTTCCAGCTTTACGTTGTAAATACAATAAACAATTTTTTTGGGTTAGTTCTCTTCAATGTCTTTTTGGTTCCAAGTATGCAAAAAAATTCCACTGCATTATGTATTTCATTTAGCAGCATGCAAAACTAAAGAAATGATGGCGTCATAAAAAAATGCAACGACTTTTACACACTCAGCTAAGTAAAAGTGAAAGTCATTACTGTATAAACACGTGTAAGGACCGCACCCGCAAAAAAATGTTTGCCTTGCGCACCATTGCATTTGTACAGGCGTGTGCGATGTCACCGCCGACGTGGCATGCAGTCAGCATCAAAGCTTTTTTTTCCTTTGCAATCCTTACAATCATCTCCCTTCTTGCTGCCTTTTGTCGAAGTTGCTTAAGGCACATTCAGCCAAGACACCTAACTATTCGTCTCCTTTTTTGCGTTTGAGCAACCTTCATCTATGATCTGCTGACGTCAAAGCCGAGTGGGAACGAGAACGAAAGAAAGTACAAACTGCAGGTCCATAATGGAAGTGCAGCAGCGTAAAGGCCCATGCACACAGTTTCGTTTCAGTGCGTTTGACTGCACTGTACCGAAAAGTAGCCACAACTCCTTGGGTTGCCTGTGGTTCATATAAAACAAAGCAACTAATTTGCTTATCAGACGGCATACAAACGGGGGCCCCGCACCATGCTGGTGGTTGACTTCCCACCACATGGAAGCACTTGCCAAGGCATAGGATGCCACAAATTGCCCGGACATGCACTGATGTGCACCATATTTTCTACAAAACTACCTGGTTTTTGGCATGTGAACTTGAAAAACTGTGCCAAACTTACGATGACGACGTTCAACCAGCACGTACGGGATATTTCGGCGTTGGTAAAGTGTGCTACGAGCAGAAAGTTCCAATATGCCACCGACAAAGTTTTGATGCGAAAGGCTATTGTGTCGGAAGAACAAATTTCAATATGCGGTTCAAGGCGTAACTGGAATCCCGCAATTATTTGACCAGCGGCTCTAGACGCCACTCATAGTAAAGTTATGAGTTAGTGAAGTACGCCCTACTGAAAAAAACCATTTGAAATTCAAACGGGTGGGAAACTGGTTGACCGTTTGAATCAAATGGGTGCCAAACCTGTCGATCAGTTTGAATCAAACGTGATTATGGGATACGGGTACCCGTTTGAAACGGTACCCGTTTGAAACGGCACCCGTTTGAAACGATACCCGTTTGAAACGATACCCGTTTGATACGGGTGCCCGTTCGACCAGGCACGTGACCACAGATTTGAACGCGCCATTCGGATAGGCAAATTATTTGCTAGCCCTAAATGGATATCGTCTGGAAGGTTGGTTATCTTGAACTCATTTAAGACGTCCCGAAACTCAAAGACCTATTTCTAACATGGAGGAAACACGTGGAAAAAATCGTGCTCGCGCAGGTGCTTGCAAATGGGCAGGAAAACAGACACAAAAGATCGTTTTCAATTGGCTTTCAAGTTTATTACAACTTATTCCGTAGACAAGTACAAACGTGCAAGCGATCTGTGAAATGTGAAGAGGCACTCTAAGCTTTTATACAGCCGAGGTAATTTTAGACTATAATGGCAGACTTTGGGGAAATTATTCTCCCGGCTGCCGCGAGATTAGACGCTGCATAATTTTTTAGAAAATCTGGAAGAGTACGCGTAGAAGAACGGTCAATCGTTGCCAACAAGTAGGTTGCAGTGCACTTACCATAATAATAGCGGACTTGAAAGAAGTAATCCAAAATATATGTTGACACGGTCAAAGCAGGACAACCACCCAAACACAAAAACGAAAAAGAAGGCTCCTTGAAGTTTCAACACGATGCGGCGCACAAGCTGTCATTTGCCGAACCCAACCAAACCGCAAGAATTCCTGACTTCTTTGAAGAATCGCTTGATGCCGATATACGCGTAGCACTTTTCGAACACTGATAGCTTTGGTGCACATCCAATACGTTGTCGAGAGACATCCTAATAAGACCGCAGGGAAAGTTGGCAGATCGAAGCAGGTGGGACGAACGAATTTCGAACTGCACAGGAGAACAAGCAGACAAAAAGCGGCTGCCAACGCGCCCTTGGCCGGATGTCGGAGGCTTTGCTTATCAGCGTGAAGCGTGCCCTCCTCTCCCGGGTCGCGTGACAGAGCTGACCAGAGAGAAGGGAGGGGGCGAGGTCAAGGCGCAGGACGCTGGGACACCCGCACCCTCCTAAAAAAAAATTGCGTTTTTTTTTTTGTTGTTGCAGTCAATGCTAGGGGAGAGGCTGCACCCACCGCTGTACACGCGCTTTCCTCCTCTCTTCGAATTGCCACAGAAAGCTGACCGCGACGCGTTTGCGGCCTCGGAAAGCAGGCGAATTGTTTTATTTATTTATTTATTCATACTGCAGGCCATTTCAGGTCCAAGCAGGGTGGGACAACAAGAAATAAAAAACATAACTAAACAGAGTAAACCAACAAATGTGGTACACACTGGAGGTGTAGCTCGCTTGAACGCTGGAAATGGCGCGCGCCGGCCAGAAGCTCGGCTTGCGCCCGAGCGAAAAAAGCACCCAGCGCGAGCTCGTAATTTGACTGCTGCAACAGCGGGCCTGCTCTCGCAATGCTCGATGTTCGTGCAGCCACGTGTTCGCGCGTTACCTTCGCTGAGTCTTGAATTGAGGCGAAACGGAGTCTAGAAGTATATTCTTTCACGCGGTCGCGTCCTCTGCGAGAGAGATTCGAGCTGAATAAGTAAATTGAGGCAACAAAGAACGCCAAAGTTTTAAAGTTCTGTCAAAAATATCGGCTCGGACAACGTCGCATGTTTACGTAAAAAAGAATTCTTTATTGTTGTTGCAGTATAAGCGAACATCAGCGCAATCAAAATATAAATATAATTACTTGCATTACGCGGACGATTGTAAATCGATGAACCGGCGCTCCCGGCTTTCCCGAAACAGGCTGCCACTGCTGAAACTGGCGTGTCCATGCCCCCGATCTGTACGTTCAGTATTAAACGGGCTCCAGAGAGCCGTTTGATTAAACCGGTACAGCTTGCCGGTCACCGGTCACCCGTCTGTGCAACATGGTCACCGGTTTGAGCAAACGTGCGACAACTTTGCCCAAACGAGTGACCCATTTGACCACACAACTGACCCGTTTGCCAAAGAAGTGACCTGTTTGCCCAAATAGGTGACCGTTATGGCTCATACGGGGGACCCCTTTGAGCCATACGGGCGACCCCTTTGACAAACTGCTGGCCGGTATGGCCAAACTGTTAACGGTATGAACCCGTTTACTTTCATACAGGCGCCAAATGGTTTTTTCAGTAGGGTGGTAAACAATGCAATTATCCATATGTCATGGACGGCAAAGGCCGATGTCCCGGTGGCAGCGTTTCAGCGAGCATGCATTCGGGGGCCACTGCCGACTGATCATTGCCTGGCCGAGCTCGCGGCGAGGCATGCTTCCCGTACTCGGCGAGGAGGCCCCGAAGGTGCGCTCAAAACATGGAAACTACATCATGAAGATAAAGGCAAAGGGCATCGCTATCACGAACGGGCAAGGCCGATGTAAAGAGTGCGTGAACATGAATGTTAAAAAGTGCCGTCAATGCACCGCCACGACGAGTCTTGCCAACTGTGCAGCCGCAGCCCTTCTCTGCCACTCAAGCTTTCTTTTCTTTGACGGTTACTCTGTAGCGAGGCAACTTAATGAAACTATCGCCGCGATACATAGCAAGTGCTACAGCTAAATGAGGCGCATTTTACCATAGCTCTCGCTGCGAATGGCCGTCGCCTCAACCACCAGTATACAGTCGACTACAGACACGATGGTTGTAATCACATTCTGCTTGTACAATGGCGTCGAAACGAAACAGCGGGGCGGAGGGGGGGGGGGCGCCCCCCGACAGGTCAGAAATTTAATGGAAAAGATACGAGGGAGGCGCGCAAAATCGCCCTCCCCTCCCCCCACCACCGTGCCCCCCCCCCCTCTCCTGAATAGTTCCGACGTCTCTGTGCTTGTAATCACCCATTTTTTCTGACAAAAATTTCTGCTTCAGTGTCCTATTCAAAAGTTTCTGGCAATAGCCACACTTTCAATAGATCGTTCATGGTGACTGTTGTGTGTTGAGCGGTGGCACCATCTGGGACACGTCACCCTTCACAGGTTCCACATTTTCTGCTACTACTGCTGCATCTACCACTGGACAGCCTTTGGAGTGCTTGCTGTTCCTCCTGTTTCTACTGTTGTCAGAAAGTCCAGCGTTTGGGAGTTTGGAGGCTGAGGAAGCTTTTGGGGACCTGCAGCAGTGTCTCCTTTTATTGAAAATGATAATTCAAAATAAACGGTGTATTGCCGCGTTCGTGGCCTAATGGTTATCGCGCGTGCCTTCCACACGGAAAGCCAGAGTTCGATTCCTGGCCGCGGGCATGCATTTTTGTTAACTCTAATGTAATGTTCTGGTAAATTCGAGAACCGTGTTGCTGATTCGAGTTTAGAATGTTCTACACGCCGAACCTTCTACGCCGACTGTTCCAGAAGACCACGCGTGTATGTACAAAGGGGCTCCGCGTGGCCAGCCGGAGTCAGTTTCGCCCCAGCGTTCGACTCTGCTGTCTCGCCGACTTCGACGCTCGCGACGCTCTGTTATTCTCTTCTATTCCTTTTCTTGTTTTATGGCAGAAGTTCGCCACATTAAACGTTTATTTCTTCCTGTTTGTTTATTCTTATTTTGGTCAGCACCCGTGACATTTTGGTGGAGGTGCGGGGTACCGCATGTCCGTGCAGCGCTCCCCTCCGCGGTCCCGCAGTGCAAGTCCGAACCCAAGCTCCCGAGGACCCAACGAAGACCAGACCGAGATCCGATCAAGTCGCCGCAACCTTGGCCTACCCCCGGAATTAGGACCTTTGCCACCCAAGACCAAGCAAACGAAGAAGACGACGATGGCCGACCAGGTCGCAGACCCCGGCCGCTCCTGCCGTCGTCTACCTGCCCGTCGCACCCAGAACTCCGACGCCTTTCCACGGAGACGCCCACGATGACATCGAAGACTGGCTGCAACACTATGAACGTGTGGCCCGCCATAACGGGTGGTCAGCTGAGCACCGCTTGCAGAACCTTTACTTTTCGCTGGAAGGAACTGCGAGGCACTGGCTGGAAAACCACGAGGCTTCTTTGACGTCGTGGGAGGTGTGCAAGCAAGAACTGAAGAAGACATTTGCCTGCCAACACCGACGTGAGAGGGCCGAAGATCTCCTGCGAACAAGAACCCAAGGCCTAAATGAGAGCATCACCAGCTTCGTCGAGGATGTTCTCCGCCTGAGCGCCCGCGCCGATCCTCAGGCTACCGAGGAGAAGAAGCTGCACCACCTGATGAGGGGTGTGAAAAGCGAGATATTCGGCGGTCTCATCCGCAATCCCCCGACAACTGTCGACGAGTTCGTCACGGAGGCGACGAATATCGAACGGGCCCTACTAGCACGCGCCAGACACTACCAGCGACACCCTGGCGGAACTACTCTGGCGACATCGAGATCCGACCTTGGCACCACCCTCACCGGCATCCGTGACATTATCCGTGAAGTCGTCCAGGAGGAACTGAAGAAGCTGCTGCCCGCTGCCGCACGCCCGGCCTCGCTCTCCATCGCCGAGGTTGTGCGGGAAGAAGTCCAGAGAGCCATCCAACCAGAGGCTCCCGTCGTCGTGGCAGCCCCCGAGGAGCCCACGTTGACTTACGCCGCAGTGGCCCGACGGCCACCGCCTCCTCCTCGCACCTATGTCGCGCCGCCCCGACGTCAGTCTCCTGCGCCGCAGCACGACCGACGCCACGACGACCAGGTCCAGTACGCCTGCCAGGAGCCCCGCGTACCCCGGAAGACCGACGTGTGGCGAACGCCCGACCGACGCCCACTGTGCTTCCACTGCGGGGAAGCAGACCACACCTACCGCCGATGCCCATACCGACGACTCGGGCTGCGCGGGTTCCACCCGAACGACCCGCGCCCCCGTTATGGTGAACGACCTCGGGAGATCGACGAGTACCTGCGACGACCTCAGTCCCCCGAGCCTGCGTCCCGCCGAGAGTTCCGGTCGCCGTCGCCACGACGTCCAGCTTCGCCGATGCACCGACCCCGACGTGAAAGCCTGTCACCCCTCGCTCCTCGCCGGGGAAACTAGGCGCGGCAACCCCTGGAGGTGGAGTTGCCGAAGACGACCGACGCCAAGATCCTCCACGAACGTCGGAGGGCCCCCACTCGAACGCTACCAGAGACCGAAACGACGCCCCTGCAACGGTGTCCAATAACCTAAACGTCGTCATCGACGGCCACGACGCATCAGCACTCGTGGACACCGGAGCAGACTACTCAGTCTTGAGTGGGAGGCTCTCCCGCCGCCTTCGAAAAGTCACGACGCCGTGGGATGGACCTCAAATACGAACCGCCGGAGGGCACCTCATCACACCGGTCGGGAGATGCACTGCTCGCGTCGAGATCCACGGTGAGACGTGCCCTGTCAAGTTCGTCGTTCTGCAAGACTGTTCGAGGGACGTTATCCTCGGAATGGACTTTCTCTGCGAGTATGGCGCCGTCATCGACCTCGGAGCAAACCGGCTGACGCTACGAAAACCTGCTCCACCACCGGAGGAACCCAAAGCGACGTCATCCGCGGTACGAGTCCTCGCAAACCACGTGAACCTACCGCCGCGGTCAAGTGTTTTCGTACCCGTCGGGGTCGATGAGACTTTCTGCGGCGACGTTTTGCTCGAAGGAAGCCTCCAGTTGCTTCTAGGAAGAGGGATCGGCATCGCAAGAGGCGTCGCGGAGCTCCAAGACGGACACACTGTCGCACTCGTAACGAACTTCCGACAGGAGGCCCAGCACCTTACGAAAGGCACCGCCGTGGGTCACGCCGAGGAACTCCCGGACTCAGCCGCAATCGCCGGAATATCAGAAGACCTCTCTTCGTGGCCACCCAAGACAACGCCGCCTTCGCAGTTTGACATCGACCCAACCCTGCCTACCCCACAACGACGACAACTCAGTGACCTTCTCGCCGAGTTCAATGAGTGCTTCTCCACGTCGTCAAAGGTGCGCCAAACGACCGTTGCGAAACACCGAATTGTCACTGAAGACAACGCGCTTCCTGTTCATCGGTCGCCGTACCGTGTCTCTGTGAAAGAGAGAGAAGTCATCCAGAAGCAGGTCCAAGAAATGCTCGATGACGACATTGTCCAGCCCTCAAGCAGTCCGTGGGCTTCACCGGTAGTCCTGGTGAAAAAGAAAGACGGGACTCTTCGGTTCTGCGTGGACTATCGCCGACTGAACGCCGTAACAAAAAGGACGTCTACCCGCTGCCACGCATCGACGACACCCTGGACCGGCTGCGCCACGCCCGATACTTTTCGTCGATGGACCTGAAGAGTGGGTACTGGCAGATCGAGGTCGACGAACGAGATCGTGAAAAGACTGCCTTCGTCACGCCGGACGGGCTGTACGAATTTAAAGTGATGCCGTTCGGACTATGCACAGCACCGGCGACGTTCCAGCGCGTAATGGACACCGTTCTTTCCGGCTTGAAATGGCAAAGTTGTCTCGTCTATCTCGACGACGTCGTGGTATTCGCCAGCGACTTCGACGAGCACCTGAGACGTTTGCGAGCCGTGCTACAGGCTATCCAGAATGCCGGACTGACACTGAAGCCGTCAAAATGTCGGTTCGCTTACGGCGAGCTCAAATTCCTGGGCCATGTCGTGAGTGCTCAAGGTGTAAGTCCTGACCCTGCAAAGACATCCGCTGTCGCCGAATTTCCGAAGCCATCAGACAAGAAAGCCGTACGAAGATTTCTTGGGCTGTGCGCATACTACAGACGTTTCGTTCGCGATTTTGCCAAGATTTCTGCACCACTCACGCATCTGACGAAGGACGACGTGAACTTCCAGTGGGGGGAGGAGCAAGAACAAGCGTTCAACGAACTGAAGGAAAGACTCCAGTCGCCCCCTATCCTCGGACACTTCGATCCATCAGCGGAAACGGAAGTTCACACAGACGCCAGCAACGCCGGGCTAGGTGCGGTGCTCGTCCAAAGACAAGACGGAGCAGAGAGGGTGATCGCTTACGCAAGCCGGGCACTGTCCAAGGCAGAGAAAAATTACTCAACAACCGACAAGGAATGTCTCGCTGTCGTCTGGGCGTTAACCAAGTTCCGCCCGTACCTGTACGGGATCCCGTTCCGCGTTGTCACGGACCACCACGCTCTCTGTTGGCTCGCCAACCTCAAGGACCCGTCAGGACGCCTCGCTCGCTGGAGCCTTCGACTGCAAGAATTCGACGTGACCATTGTGCACAAGTCTGGCCGCAAGCATAATGACGCCGATTGTTTGTCTAGGGCCCCAGTCGAATCTCCTCCCGACAGCACCGACGATGACGATGACGCCCGTTTTCTCGGAGCAGTTACAGATACCGACATGGGAGCACTTCAACGAGACGACCCGGAACTTCGCTCCGTGATCGACCACCTCGAAGGTCAAGGAAGTTCAGTTCCGCGAGTCTTGGCCCGAGACTTTTTTGTTTTTGTTTTGGGCACAAGTTCGCCACATTAAACTTTTATTTCTTCCTGTTTATTTATTCTTATTTTGGTCCCCACCCGTGACACTATTTTCCAAATACCCAAGGCTGGAATGAAGAAAGAATGTAAGGAAACAGTATAAAATTCCTAATTATGAGACTTTTGCTGTGCATATTTTGGGCAGTTCAATACATATCATACAGGCAACTGGGGGCGATTCGGCCATTTTTCCTGCTACCATACAAACGAATTTTCAGTAATTGTGCATCTTCTAAAAAATATGCCTGCATACGTGCATGAACCATGTAATTGATTCACGAAAAAGATACATTTATGTAAAACAACCCTGTTCCACGAGCGCTTGAAATGCCTTCACACCCAAGGCCTTTAAAACATCTGCGAACCAGCGCATGCAGACGCTGGAATTCCTGTTCAGCATGTTCGTAATTTAGGAGCATATTACATCCCTTTGCAGGCATTTGAAACAACATCCATATCAGGGGCCCTTGGGTGGTCGGCAAATTAGTTCGCGACCTGACTCTGCAGGAGCCACTGCCCCTGCAGAGTCGGGATGTAATATGCTCCTAAATCATGAACATGTAAGGAACAGAATTCCAGCGTCCGAAACACTTACGCCACCACTTCACCGACTCCTCGCAAGATTGCCTTGTGTCGTGTGGACGGACGGGGAGGTTCATCGGCAGAATTGCCCCCGCCGATAGCTTTCGAGATTTGTAACCCAAGTATAAAGGTAAAAATGACAAGCAGGCTTATAAAATCTACGTAAGCACGTCAATATCTGCCTAACCCAGCGTCTTGTACACCGGGGTAAATGAGGTCCCGCTCCTCGAAGAGCTTGCGGCACACAACGCCAAACCAGGAAACCGGTGCAGGGAAGCGAGCCGGATGCGCGATCGCGGAGCGGAGTCCTTCCCCTGACGTCACGGTACACCTTACCCAATCAGGGCGCGGCGACCGCAGCGACGCTTGTGTTCGCTCTTCGGGCTAATAACTACGTCAGAGAGCACGAAGAAGCCCAAAATTGTCGGGAAGCAGCGGCACATCACGATTCCGCACACCGAACAAACTCGCATCCACCAGCTCTTGGCGCTGCTATCTTACCGGTGGCATCGCAGCGCTTACGAGGTCACGTATAGAGTAGTTACTCGGTTGCTATAGAAACCGAGCCAGCTCTGCTCGTTGCTATGGTACCGCGTGTGACCATTCGCGGTGAGAGGCGGCACAGGGAAAAGCGTGGTGCTACTCTGGCAGCTACGCTAATACCCAAATCACACGGCAGCGTAAAGGTACCTTTATCCCAGGTACCTGCCGTAAAGGGAAGCTGGAGAACGTGATCACACGGCGCATAAAGGTCCCTTTCGCTAAGGGGAAATCCTGCGTTAAAGGGAGCTCGCCGAGCTCCCTTTACAGCTACAGGAAGTAGCCTCGGACCCAAAAGCTCCAAATAAAAATCACAGATATATAAATATATATTGTTTAATGCATTATAACAAATTGAATATATATAAGTAGCGAATTACGAAACGATTGTGGACACAAATGCGATGGAATAATACATTAACGAGGAACGCATACTCCAGCTAGCAGGTAGCAGCGGCGGCACGTCGAAAAGAATGTCTTCTACGAACCCGAACGCGATGGACCACTGCGAGCTCTTGTTCGAAGACGAGTCGTCCGACTCTCCCGCCCAGGACCTTTTTATCCTCGTCGTCACCCATTCCTTTCGATAGCGTCACTGGCATGTAGAGTTGTGGAAATGATAAATAATAGTCTAGAAAGGCGACAGAGACAGGAGCCAAGCAATGGCGAGACATCACTGTTCTCCACCTTTATTTCCTCTTCTTTTCCCCGCAATCTATCAACAAACTCCCACCACTACACTACAAAAAACTGCGCGTGAAATCGATTTCGAAGAATAATTGTTTATCACGTGCTCCTCTCGCGGTTTAGCAGGAATGCAATCGACATCTACCTAAAGATGCTCCGTTTATTTATCGTGTGATCAAGAACGCCATTTACGACAGGTACCTTCCAGCTAAGGGACCTAAGCTAAAGGTACCTTTACGCTGCCGTGTGAATGGGGTATAAAGTTCCTCGAATCTGGGAAAAGTGGCGCCATTCATTGTTGTGGAAATGCTGGAGGCACGTGCCGCGCGCCACTTCTGGGAAGGACATGGCGTCTGAAATCTTGCTCAGTGCTGCGCTGTGCCGCCATGATCTTCCCAAAGGCTGCGCGCTAGCACGTGCCTCGCGCATCGACGCACCTTGCGCTGCTTTTAAAACATGGAAGGGGTTTAAGCTACGCTGCCATATACAATGGCTCTAGGTTCAATCGCCCATCTGCATCCTACCGGCGTGCGATCGTGTATCTGCACTGCGCGAGGCACGTTAAAGGCGCCGAGCTAACGCTTTTAATGCACTAGCTAAATTTATGATATACGACGGGTACCAATGTCGCCGTACGAAACTCCTGCTGTCTGATAAACTAACAAATTATTTTGAATGCGCCGTAATATTTCATTTTTAAAGTGTGTTCGCGTCTTCGTTTTTTTTTTTTTTGTTACTTTTGATTATGTGGTTGTTGCTTATAATGAAACGGAGTATTGTTGTCTGATTTGTGGGAAAATAATATATATCTAAGAAAATGGCATGTTAAGCAAAAGACAAAAAAAGAAAATCATGTTCGCACTTACTTGGAAAAAGAAAAGGAAATAATATGATTGATTACAATTGCCTTTTAAATGCGAAAGCACTTCATGCTTAAATGAATTTAGGTCTGAGAGTACCAAAAGCTATAAAAGCGATCTTCATGCTTTGAACAGCTCTACCGAGCACATGCGCTTGTTCACTGGAGGAGTAATTCAGGGCAGCATGCTACCGCTTGTTGGTTCCGCTTCGCTCACACGATAAAAGGAAATACTTTACTGGTAAAGTATTTGGTGGAACGAAGCTTGTCTTTTGCATTTACATGCGCAGTTCTTCAGTTTTCGCGTGACTTCACACTTCCTTCTCATTATTGTTTTCGTTTCCAGCTTCGATCTAGCGCGTACTCTTTTGTGTGCGACATGCATTAGAGACCAAGGTAACCCATGAGCAATATATTTCGTGGATTGCAAAAAACCTATGCTACTTGCCATGCGTGCCACAATCAAGACAGAATATTCTAAACTTCATACGTGGTCGCTTGCGTGGGTAAACAACGTTGTTTGTCAAGAACAACTGTGATTGTATGAAATGACGCGTGGAAAAAGTCGTTGTCAGCACACGACCTCGTCTTGCAGTGAATACTCATAATCGGCGCCGAGATGATTGGTAGCTTTCAGCAGGTGCAGGATTTTCTATGAACTCAGAGTTGTAAAATTTATTTATTTTATGTTGTAAAAAATAAAGTCTATATATAAAAGTAATAAAGTACTATATGAACTTTCAAACATCACGGCCTGGGCAGTATATGTGTTCAAACTTCAGTTTTCGAGGCACCCTTGGCTTTCGATACGCTCAAAGCTAGTGTAAAATGTAACGCTGTTTCAGTCTTAATCAGCGTGCGATGTGTGCACTTACACCGTATTTTATACAACGACATCTTACACCCTTTGCATATTTTTAGTTTTGCACACCACTGCTTGCACACAAAAATCACCAAATTAAGACTGTTGCATTACTTAAACTCTGTGCAAAAGCTATCCACAGACCCAAAATATTTTCCTGGCCAGTCACTGAAGTTATCACTGTACTTGTATTAAAATTAATTCTGAATCATTTAATGACATGAGTGAATATTTAACCTTGGCATTACTTTATTAAGCATGAGATTCCGGTGCGAGTCCTACTTTGGGTTTATCAAACTCAATATCTGCACTTGAGTGCCATATTTTGTTTTCTACTCTCATATGGTTTTGGTCAAAATAAACATCGAGTTACCTAAATGAGAAACCTGCCCAATAAAATAGTTTATTTGTTTGCAGTGTTTTGCTATTTAGTTTCTCAAGCTCATATTTTGGAAACTCGCGTTTTCACATCATCACGTTTTTCTGGAAATCTACAAAGAGCCAAACACAATCACGACAAACAGGCCGGCCGGTATATAAATTTAATGACATTGAAATATGTGGAAGGGGGCTTCGAAAATTTCGGTGTACGCACAAGCAATTTTATATTTTTTCAAGCGTCGGTTTTTTTTTTTTTTGTATATGTCTCGCCATTAGCTCAAAACGATTTGCTCGTTTTGTTCTGACCACATATGCTGGAGACGTGAGCTCGGAGCTCATAAAGTCTTTAGGAGCGCAGGCTACGGGCCCCCTTGCACGAGAACTGGTGCAGCCGTGCGCGTTCCACAGAAAGCTCGCGCAGAGAAAAACAAGCAAACGACCAGGGTCGCTAAACTCGTCAAACACAAAGTTGGGGCCGAAGTTCGCAGAGCGTGCTGATTGGACTCTCGCGACGATGAGTGTCACGCGGGACGAGATGTCAATCATCCAAACACTATAGGTGCACAAAAATTGGGTTGTGGGGATATTTATACAGCGTGTAGTTGGTCAGCCATTTAAAGTTGCGACGAGTCACTCGCTGTAGATGACCAATTTAGCCAGCGCAGTACAACCGCTAGCCTGGGGTCTTTAACATGCATCACGCAGTAGTGATACACGACCTCACGCCGGTACGATGCTCATCCAGATCGAAACGGGCAGGGGTGGGGCTCGAGCCCAGGATCCCTGGGTGCTGCAGCGCGAGCTTTTGCTCCACGCGCGTCGAGCTGGGTGTGCGCTTTAGCCCACTCGGCCACCGATCCCCTCTCTCGGTGCACAAATTTCAGCAAGAATGTGAAGGCGTTGGTGAAACACAAAGTCGTTGCAAGCTTTATCGGAGCACGCGCGAGCAACACCGTGGGGCCGGTCGATTGAACGGCTGCACTGATGACGTCGCGCCCGAGTGTCCCTTCATCCCTACGCCTCGTTAGAGTCAATGATGCGTACATTGTATCTAGGCGGGCTGTAAATACTCTGAACTTTCTCGACGCAAAATCGTCGTTTGTGGAAGTTATTGGTGACGACAAAGTGACGTTTCACAACTTTGGAAAGGAGTTATTTGAGGCCCAAATCTTCGCTTCAGAATCGACGCAAAGATTGAACTTTGTGATGCTGTGGAGCCGTGCTCGGTGTACGCGGCTTTAGAGCTCATCTGCCGTCACTATCAACAACGCCCCCGGGGTCACCCACAAGTGGTGTGTGTAGAGACGTCGGTAATGTCTGAGAGGTGAGGGGCGACGGGGGATGGCGAAAAAAAAGCCGAGGAAAGGGAGATAAAAATATTTAAAGACTTTTACAAATCTCTGTAGTGCGAAATTAGAGCGCAGCTTTTGAGGAGGAGGAGGGAGGGTAGGCCCCTCTTCCTCTCCTCCTTTCCCCTCCTCCTTCTATTCATTTTTCCTGCTTAATTTAGCTGGGAAAATGACATCACATCACAATCTAGCGGGGAAGTGAATTGATGTTGAGGTCCCGTGACCTCAATTTTCCCGCTAATTTTTGCGGCCCAGTTTCGCCGGCCCGCAAATATGCGGGCCGGCGAAACCGGGCCGCAAAAATTCTTCGGCGCCCATTTCCGCACATCCGGAAATGGGCGCCAAAGAACTGTACTCGAAAGAAAGGTACGACCAACAAATACGCACACACAAATAGGAGTCAGGAACGGCCGTAGAAATGTTTTGGGAGAGAGCGAGAGAGAGGAAGTGATGGTAGTAAAGAACGGGGATATCTTTTTACCCGAATGTTTTATTATAACTCTTTGAAATGCTATGGTTCGGGGCTAGGACGATACCTCCCCCCCCCCTTTGCTCCTTTATGCCCCTTGCCCTCTCTTTTGACGCCCCTGGGGGGGGGAGGGTAAATCGCCCCCCACCCCGTCCTCCTGTTTCGACGACCCTGCTTAGAGGCGTTCCAACTGAGCTCCTCCTCTATGCTTGGGAAATTTAGGAAAAGGTCTATTGGGACGCTGTCTGCTTTTGTGTGCTATCAATACCAGGCCGTTTGAGTCAAGGCAATCCACTTTCCAAAGACGTTGCCATGCCGACAATAATCGTGTTCATTTAGGCTTAGGAACGGCCAAAATCGAAAGGCTATCTAAAAAATGCGGCGAGGTCATTGCTCATGCTATGCGATTTAAAGGGACCATGGAAATGACCTTTTTACTTTTGCCAGATAACTTTTACATTAAACCTTCAACGTTCACTGAATGCCGAACAGGCATCCGTTTTCGTCTCGGTTCATTAACTTCTACACAAAAAATAATGAAATATCGACTTTTTCTTTCTCTCCCACTGACCGCAAAACAAGTTGCGGCGTAATTTTGACGGTCGTGACGTACGCTGGGACAGGAACCGGAAGTTCTCTCGGCAGTAGGAGAGTGGGAGCGTTAGCGGCGGCGAGTTGGGGGTGTGCCGGTAGGTTTTACTGCGCCGATGTCACCGACGTATTTTCTGAATCGACGCCTCTCATCGCCGCGATAGCCATGGACACATCGCAGCTGTGCGAAATTCAATGAGATATGTTGCGCTACAGCGACAGCATGGGACTAGTCTCATACGCCGGTATGCCTGTTGGGAAGTGCGGCGAGTCTTCCGGTGAAGACTCCAGAAGTCAACCCAACTGTCATTGTTGGTAAAAGGCGGCCCGTGTCAGTCGTTTGCAAAGCGACGTAGAGGAAACAAATCGCCGCGGCGTTTTTCACGGCCTCGGAGATGCAGGAGCGAGCCGACGTTAAAAAAGATACGTTTGAACTACGACAGTGTCAGCAAGAGCCACGTAAATACCTGTTCACACTCTGAGCGGACGCGCGCGTTTGATGGAAGTGCTGTATTCGCGCTGTTTGTGAGCGCTTCGGGACCGATCTTTTACGATTGCAACTCGATACTGACGCGGCACTCGGCAAAGGAAGGTTGGCCCGGCGTTGCACGTAGCTCCCACGGACATTTTTAGCTCGAGAGTGACGTGCAGTCGTGTCAGAATAAAAATGGCATACTAATAACAAAGTGTACATACCGTGTTACGAAGGTAATCCATACGGCGTTTATTCGAGCTCTATATCACACAAAACAAGAAGATAGAATCGACGAGAGTTCCTTTTCGACGACAGTGTTCGTCAACACTGCGTCGGAAAACAAGGAGATGACAAGGGGAAGAGATTGACCTCACCTGTTAATCTAAAATTGAGGTCAGCGATCAAACTATAATACGGGAAGGGTCCACAAGGGTCGCGCGGGCATATTCCACTCAGCACGCCAGCCGGTCGTGGGCAGACTGTCTTGGCCAAGTACCGTCGAAGCAACGCTGCGCCGAGTCGCAGTGCCTGCTAGGCCTATATTCTGCGCAGCTCGCTTGATCGGAGTCGGTGGATTCGTGACTGTCGTAGCTTTTCTCGGGTGTTCGTGGATCCAGCGTTCTTGTTCGTCGTGGTCTGTTTCAAGTACTTTTTTCTTGCTGCTTGAAGTCGGGACGCGCGAGAAGAACACGTAGAAAAATAAACGTTCGTTGGTCGTCGCGACCAAGCGACGCTGTCGGCCATGCTGATTTGATCGTAAAGAGTGCGTAAAGGCTGAACTCCATGGAACGAATTATGTGGCGAACGCCGCCCGACGGCACGCTCGCTTTGCGCGCGACGTAGCAGGACACTGTGCTGATTCCACGCGCAGAGCAAAAGCCGCCGGGCAAAATTCGTCGGTTATTCGTAACATATTCGTCCCATGGAGTTCCTCCGGAGCTGGCTCTCAGCTTCGTTTACCACACGATAGATGGCGCTTGGCTCTCAGCATTATCAAATTTGGCAATTTTCGCCACACATCTCTAATTATGCTACAAAATGTGGATCTGAATATTATTTAACAAAACTTTTAGGAAACATTTGCCGGCTATTTATTGTTTATGATCGCGGTGCTGGTGAGGTAGGCGCTTACCCAATAGGCGACGTGGATTCGGCTGACGTGCTGCAGTTCCGCGGATGCATAGCAGTGAAAAGTCAGAGAGCTTTCGAAGGAAAGAAGGCGCAAAAGAGTCCAGTTTTCTTTTAAAAGTTCTATAGCAAAGAATTATTTTTGGCTCCCTATTTTTATGTTTTTGTGTTTCTTTTCACACCTTTTACGGCGTCCGGTGGATAAAATTCGATTTGAGAATCGTTTCATGGTCCCTTTAAGTGAGGTAAGGCAAAGCGAAAGCCTCCTGCACCATTCGTCGCTTACTAACGCGCCCGATATTGCAGCTACAATGACATATAATTTTTGAAGCGAGCGGCGCTCACTCACCGGTGCACCGCCATGTTTCCCTGCATCCCTACCGAGCCAGTCACGTGATTTCAAAATCCCTCTCCTATACTTCGGCTAACTTTAGCCGCGGTTAGCGCTTCGAGCAAACGGGCCCTGGATGAAGGAATGGATTTAGAATGATGCTGCAGTTCGGGCGGTGGCGTGCGCCACCTAACATGCAGAAACTCGGCTAGATTTGGCTTGGCTTGGCTAAAGGGCGCGACCCCTCAGAGTTCTCATAATTCCCTGGAGGGCTCACTAGTGGCACCTGTGTTTCCCGAAAGGCCGAAAGGTTCATTCTCTCTCTGCGAGAGCGTGAAAATCAGGCATGAGACGAATCCACGTGCACTCGGAGCAGTATTGGGCTGCAGCGCATTGGAGCCCAGGTCAGCCTAGAACAAACTAAAAAATATATTGGGGCGTGTGTATGTTTATGCAGCCTAGAAGTACGTCTGCCTCAACGGGCAACTTTGTTTCCCAGCTGTAGATAAGGAATTTAGCCAGTGCAGTACAACCGCTCGCCTGGGTCTTTATCATGAACCACGGAGTACGACCGCCCGCCGGTACGATGCGCATACAGATCGAAACGGGCAGGTGTGGGGCTTAAACCCAGGATCCCTTGGTTCTGCAGCGTAAACTTTCGCTCCACGTGCTCCGGGCTGGTATAGCCCACACGGCCCCCGATCCCCCAGAACAAAGTAGCGAACGCATAGTATAGGAATTTTTGCTTTTCGTTGTCAATGTTGCTTTCAACTCTGAATAAAAAATCAAAAACCGTGGCACTTCCTTCCGTTTTAATCAGTCACAGGCTAGGAGCTTTACACCACAGTCGACAAACCTGAAGAAAAAAACGCGTCTGTTTATATTCGATGCCGTCAAGTATTCCGGCCTAGACACTTTCCAGGATGATAAGTGTTTCTGGGTTAGGTTTTATATTCAAGGTTCCTTCACGCAACTAAACAAAAGTATTTTAGCAGAATGAAGTAACGCTACCCCTGAATAAAACGAATCGTCTCAGCCCTTTATCATACAAAGCACAAGAGGGTTACATAAAAAAAACGGCTTGTGTCCATTGCTGTCCGTGACAGAAAAATAGAAAACGAACTTCTATTCACATATATACAAACGAGAGCTTTCAGTAAATATTACCTCTTGTGAGCAGGTGGGGGTGAATTCGTGCACGTCAAGACCCACGCAGCAAGTACGTCTCTGCGAGATTTTATCTCGTGCCAACCGGTGGGCTGTGGTCGACAGGTTCTATATCCGTGAGTGGAAGGTTACGTTCCTAGGAGCTTGTGTACACGCATTTGTTGAACAAGTTCTCCTTGAGAGTGTCAGAGTCTTTCTTTTCGCAGTGAAACGTGTCGTCAAATTCACGCATCTGCATGACGGCAGTGTCAATAAGCTTCATCTCCGTGACAGACTTCTTGAGAAGCACCACTTGAGCGAAGTGCCTCTCCCTGATGCTGGTGCAGAGTGTCCGGACGGCCGAGATAAAAAACAGCTGGTCAGGGGTCAGTTCGGCGACCCCCTGGAGTGTATTATCTTCTTCTGTACCCATAAAGATATGGTAGCCTTCGAAGGCCACTCGAAGAGTGAACACATCTGTTATCACACTGGAGGAGTCCAGGCTAGCGCTGGAGCTCAGTCCTTTCTTCATTTTGTCAAGGAGACACTGCGACTTTCTGGTGAAGACGTTCTTACTTTGGTCTTCTTTTAACACACCTTCAGGAGTGTGGAAGAGCTCGTTGACCAGGTCTCTGGCAACGAGGATGCCCAGGCCGCCGAATACCAGTCCTAGCGGGCTGTTGCTGTCGTAATAGGGCGGTTGCAAGGCTCCAGCAGGTAAAATCAGGGTGTTGTCTCGAGAGTCGTAGAATACGTTCTCCCTTGCAGGGCCCGACAGGAGTTTCAAGTCCACAATGCGAGCGGGAAAAATAAACTCTGCTAGCGGCCGATGTCGCTGAGTCACATTGGTGGACAACAAGTAATTTTGGTAGTGGACACGAGACGCGCTCACGTAGCGATCAAAGTAGTCTCCCCGGACTTCACACCGTCGTAGTAAGCGTCTAGCGTGGGAGCATGCTTGATCCAAGACGGGTAGCTGATTAAAAAGTCCATGTTGTTTCTGAGGTCGGAAAATGTTGACCTGGTGCTATCTTCAGGCCATCGTTCAAACATAATGGCCAAGACTTCGAGCAAGGAAACGACAATCCGGGAGGCTTTGAACTGGTTGTCGCGCCAAAGACCATGATCCACGAACACGCTCCCAATGGCAAGTGGCATCACATCGTTGACGTCGGACAGACAACTCCTCCACTTAGGCACAGGCTCAGCTTTAATAAAATTTTCCATGAACGTGTTGGTGAGGTTCCGATAAGTCATTCCTGCTTGCCTCATAAAATGATGTGTGACTCTCCATCCAATGTAGTTCATAGGACGGTGAATATACTTTTTGTTGTTCAGTAAAACGTCCGACAAAAATTGTATGTACGCCAAAGATCTAACGAGAATTCTGGTTTCAAGACTGTGGACGAGGTAAGCATTGCCAAAACATGGGCTAGAAAATCTTTCCAATTGATGCCTGCTGCATTAGTCAATTTCGCCAAAGTCACTGATTTGTACTTTTTTCCCCGACAACTCTTGTTACGTCGGTGTGCAAGGTTAATTTCAAACTTTACAATATCCCCAGCAATACGATCAATGTCATCTTGATCAGGATGCAACGCAGAAATTGTTTCGGATATGTATGTCTTATAGCCCCGGAGTGTGGTGTCAGTGTGTTCTGAAGATGACAACAACACCCCGAATGGCACTGCAAATGTGGAACAGTCCAACGCAATCATTCTCGCTTTTGGGTTGCTCGGGTCTGGAGCCATTTTTACGGTTACCAAGGCACCTACACCAGTGTCTCCTATAAATTTCCCTAGACTCTTGTATGGCTCAAGAAATCTGTTTGCCATGAAAGGCCATGCTCCCATATCATAGGATTCTAGAAGTGCCCTGATATGTTTAGCACCTCCGTTAGATTTCTCAACTTCTTTCAAACAATCTCTGTATAAGCAAGAAGCTTTTCTAATTGCGATGGATGGGTTGTTTAACATGTCGGGCATTCGAAGCGCGTTGTCCATTTCGGCGTACTTACTATCGACAAACAGGCGTTCTGCTCCAAGCACGACCTTTCGGTAACTCGTCGGTGGAAGGTGAATCCAGGACTTGCAGACATAGTCGTAAATACTTTGGCACGGATTCGCGGATGTGTTCAGCACGTAAAACAGATGTGTTCCCGCCGCACTGCACTGAACACTTCGGCATACGTGGTCGTCAACTGACTCTGTGGCAGGAATTAACGCCTCTGGCATCTTCTCCTTTGCACGTCGCTGCAGTTCCCGAATGAGAAGCAGGTGATAAAGAAGGATGAGGACCATTGCTACTATGATGTTAAGCACAAGAAGAGTACATGGAATTCTGCGATTTTTCGTTTCAGCATATCTGTGCGCCTCGTTGTTGATCCCCGCATACTGAGCAGGGTCATTTCCAGCCACCTTGGAACCAGGCTCCCCGGTAGTCTTTTTCTCCGCGGGAGCCTTCTGCAATTGACGTTTCGTCAGGGTATCCGAGAAAGCGCTTGGTGTGATCTGAGCTCCCGATGAAGGATTGGTTGTAGAACTTTTCGCTGTTGATGATGAAGACAGCGGTGGAGCATGCCTTTCCGACTGCTTGATTTCTTTTGTACCAAGAGATGAAGCACCCACCTTCGGAACTTCTGCACCCTTTCTATCACTTTCCTTTTTCGGAAGAAGCGGCGCCTCCATATCCTCTTTGCCAAGCTCAAGAGATTCAGTAGATTCGCTCTCGGACGTTATGTCCGTGCTCGCACCCTCGGTGTCAGAAGATCTCGAGTCTGATCCTCCACTTGAGGGCCTTGACTCAGGCTTCTGTACCGATGCCTGAGTTGGCGGTGGCGGTGGCGGACTTTGGTCAGTTCCTTCTTCGGTTTCACCCGTTGCACTTGTGCTACCAGTCGCCGTCTCTGTTCTGGTCTCGGTTGTGTACTCTCCTGTGGAGGAAGACACGCTATCTTTCTTGTCCTTTTAGGAGAGCTAACCTGATCCTTGGAAGGAACCCGGTCCGGTTCTAAGGACAGAGGCAAGCAAGCCTCATCCTCTTCCTCCTCAACGCCCGAAAGACTCTCCAGTGGTTTCAGCCGAATATCTTCATTGGACACTTCGGGAAGCGATGCAAGTGTGAGTGGGCTTTTCGGCGGCGATTCTTCCGATCCACCCCAGATTCCCTCGAGAAACTCTTTGGCGATGTCCACGTTGTCCCCGGAAACAGGAGCAGCAGACAGGGGTTCCGATTTCTCGGGTCCGGAATCACCAAAGTCCAAGCTTCCCAGGCTTTTGCGCGGGTGTTCCCCGACGGGAGGCATGCTACCCAAGTCGCCTTCGTTCACGCTTACAGAAGCCCTCCGGCTGTCGCCATGCTCGACCAGGGCACTCGCAGACGGTTCCAGTCGAGGCTCACTGTGGCTTTTCTCGTCCAACGCGGCCAGTGGCGGCTGTCTCTGAGACCGTTCCTTGCTCATTGTGAGTTCACCGGCTCCTGACCAGACCTGGTAGCGGTCTCAGAGTATGCAGTGTTGACACGAAGCGGACCAGAATGGTGCCAACATCGACGGCTGCTTATGTGCGCGCGGATGTCGCAAGGCGACTTCCACGCAATGTTTGGGATATGTTGTGTGTTACAGCGATCGCAAAATCCTTACTATTAGCCGGTATGGTTCCATCTTGAAAGCGAACAAAGGCTGGGACGGAGCAAGGTCTCGCGCTCAGCGCAGGGGCCAACGCTGAAGTCAGCACATCATCTTTATTCTTTTTGTCTAGTTCCTGGATGCATATAAATCCTGACTTATCTAACTTGATTTAATATTAAAAGGGTGGTGAATATATTTTCTACATTTTAATAAATACTGCTCAAAATTATTTCCTGATGTCTATGGCCTACGTTGGTTTTTCTCTCGGGGCAATGGCAGCCGCAGAAATAATTATGAAGAAAAAGCGAGCAGCTTTGAACCCTCAACTCCCAGTCAAAACAATCGGTTAGGGATCGGGTGCTGATCATGTCACCTGTAGGCTCGTTTGATTTATTTGCGCCTCCTGCACCCGTGCAGAAAAGTGTAGAGCAGTGTGCTTCCGGTATGTGAACCTACATTTTTCTGACACCGGTGCAGGAGGTAAAGGTAAATTGAACGAGACTAATGCTCATCATAGCAACTCGCTGGGGTTGATAAAGCACAGTGCAAATTTCGAGATCGAGTCATGGTTAAGGTTTGAGTATTTCCGCCGTTTCAGAGATTGAAACTATACACCATTCTAAAATTTACAAGTCCTCAGCCCACGGTACAGTGAACTAGATTATACCAAGGGTGCGATCTCCTCAGCCCAGCACGCGCATATTCTTCGCTTCGAAAGCGAGCAAATCACGCGCCATGCGAACGAACATTGAAACTGGAACCGGCCAGGAGCCCTTTTTGGGAAAGGTCTTTAGGAAGTATCCACTGGAGCAGATGGCCGTGTGCGCAACTGCTAAGCTCGTGCTGAAGGACAGCTTCCACAGTTATTTTTCAACGTGCATTCCACACCATCCAGATTGCCGGTCTTATGAAACTAACAATGTGAACTCTTTCTGAGCATGCGCTTTAAACACCACCCACAAATATGTCACCCAGTGAATAATCCCTATAGCACCGTAACTATTCGCAGTTTTGTAGCTCGTTAGAGGGGCGTTTTGAGGTAAGATCGAATAAAAATGTCCGGTGACCATATTTAATTTTGATGAAAAAAATATATTATGCTGGCTTTATGCCCAGAAGAATAACACCAGTCCATGTTTTCGGAAAATAATTTTTGTCTTTGCGAACAAAAAATTGTAAGCACCCTCTCAATCACGTGCGCAATTTGCGTATCGCGCTATGTTGACCATTCGGGCGGCTTCCTCAAAGGAAACTGTTTGGCTACGGGTCTAGAAATATTCACTGACAAATTAGGCATAGGAAGAATTGACAAAAAGTAATAATCAGCGAGTATTAGGGTAATTATTTTGAGAAAAACAAAACGCAAACATGGCACATTGTGCAATAACTTTATAGATTAAAGAATATTTTTCTCCGTATCTATAAAAGCCAAGGTCTTCACACTTTGCCAGTGTGTAGCCCTGTATATAGTTCATCTTTGCGTGAAATATCGCTTTGCTGGTTAGCGCGGGAAATTTACAAGAATCGCTCACACAGGGGCATTTAACTAAAATGCATTATTTTGAAAATCATTTAAAAAAAGGCCATCTTTAATATTTTTTAAACTCACTGAAACTAACGTTTATATTATGTACTAATAGAGTCTGCAAAAACATAATGCAATATTTGTGTGGCTTTTAACTTACAAAGCCAGAAATATGGCTAAATTGACGCAAACGCCGTTGCCATAAATGAGGCGAGCACATACCCGTTCTTCACATTTTCATTATTATTAAAAGCCGTAAAAAATGCTGCGAGGAGGTCAGAAAAAGACAAATTGACAGCACAGACGTGGACGGTAATTTTGAAGGGAAAATTTCTAACACATTTTCGTACAACCGACCGAAAAATGCCATGGGCCTGCGCAATAGAGGTGCGCCACCCTGTAAAGGCCTTTTCACACATACAGCGGAGCGCTAAGTTAGCGCTACGTGAGCGCTTCAAGAAGCGCTCATGTGGCGCTTCCTGGCACGTGACTTAGTTCTAACATAGCGCGCGATTAGCACTTTTGTAGCGCTTTGTTAGCGCTTCAGTGGCGCCTTGTTATAGACCAGTGTCCGAAATCCTCGCCCCCAGCGATAAAAATGGGAAATAATAATCTCAAACGCAGGCTCTCGTGAAGAGAGGGGCTGCGCATAAAAAATATTTTTGCTTTTTACAGGATTCGTTGCATCGGAGTTTTTCTTGGAGCTTCGTGATTATGCATTTCAGACGTTCTTGCATTACCATATCTGCGAAGGTTTCTAAAAAAACGGAGTCTCGCAAAAAGCGCAGCCCCCCTACTGTGTCATGGCGTTGGCAAAAACAAACATGGCGGCGCCCATGGAGCAGAGCAGACACTTGTCTATACTCCGTTTCACCTTATGTTGTACCGCAGAAAGGGCTAGAAGCGTGAGCTCATAGCGTTGGGAGCTGCTCTTGAATGCACGAGAGCTTGTGCCCCCGAGATGTGCCCTTGAGCAAGGAGCTCGCGCTTTTAGCCTTTCCTGCGGTACATCTAGCGCTTCTTGTACCGCAGTTACTGTAGCGTATTAGCGCGTGCACTGCGGTTCCGGTTCCTGTGGTTGGGGGCATCAGCAGCACTATGGCGGACATGTGGGACGGTGAAATAGAAACTTGAAAAATGTGTTTACATACGCGATTTGTGCATATGTGTGTAGACGGCTCAACGCCCAGAAGAGCCTTCTGGGTGCGCGAAATCTTTCGCTACTGAGATACCGACGGGTACATGGCGAACCTTGTTCCCAGGCTGACGGACAAGAGTTATTTCGAAGGTGATTATTTTTTAACTGCGTGTCTTTGAAACCAGGGGCACTCATGTCAAATAGAAATCGATAAGGTCGTACCCAATCAATTAGTCGCTCAAAGTCCATAACTCTGGATTATCTGCCCGACCAAGCCCGACCGTTTGCTTGGAGAGCGGCTTTTTTACTTTCTCTTCTTTCGCCACCAAAGAAAAAAACAACAACGGAATCGCCGTGCACGCGCTGTTCCACAGCAGCAAGCTGAGCAAGCACGGCACAAGGAGCGTGAGAGTGCTAACGGAGCGCTTCTGAAGCGCTAACAGAGCGCAGTTGAAACGCTAACAGAGCGCTGCTGAAGCGCTAACCGAGCGCTACGTCACGCGCTAGGAAGCGCCACATGAGCGCTCCTTTGAGCGCTCACGTAGCGCTAACTTAGCTCTCCGCTGTATGTGTGAACCGGCTTTAACATGCTTCGCGGTGCCTGTTTCTACAGCCGGCATATAACGTCTCCGTCTTCGTGGCGTAATGGCCTCGTCACACTGCGGAAACAGTAGGAGAACTTTGTCCTTCAACACGGGGCAAACATGTTTTCGGGGACCCTGTCACATTGCGGAAACAGCAACAGTCCAGAAACATGTTGCTGTCGTCCGAAAACCATGTTTCCCAACTTATTCTCCGACACTCGGGGAACATCCTGTCACACCGGGAAAGCGTTTCGGAAGAACACAAATTGCCTCCTCTCCTGCGCGCTGCCTCTCTCTCTCTCTCGCCCTCGTCTGCGGCCGGCTCGGCTTGGCTATAGACCTTTTCTGCTTATTCTCGCCCCCGACCGCCAAGTAGGCATATCCGGTATAGGCGACGAAAAAATATCAAAACGTTTCAACCGGCAACTAGTAAAAAATAGAGGGGAGGCAAAACGAAAATGTGTGACGGTTACGTTTTTCTCCTACATGCCTTTTATTGGCGTGGCGATGGCAAAACAATGTTTTCGCCCATACTGGAAGTGACGACAATTCAAGATGGCGGCGCCCTTGCGAAAAAGGTCTATACTTCGTTTCAGCTTCGCTCCAGAAGCAGCCAAAGCTACAAGCGCGAGCTCCGGGCTTTCAGCATCCCTGCCAAGCACGCGCTCGTGCAGTGCAAGCACTGTTCTGGGCCACATGCTCGCGCTTGTAGCATCGGCTGCGTCTGGACCGAAGCTGAAACGACGTATAGGCGGCTAGGCTCAGATCCGCTGGCTCCGCTCGCCCCTTGAATCGTTGACATTTTGGATCGCCGTCTCATCACCGTCGCTCTACCGTAGTCGATTAATCAGCCGTGCGAACCATCTCATGTTCTCTGGATTTGGCGGTTGCGTTCTGCTCCAGGGCTAGACCCTTGCAGGATGGCATACGCGCCGGCCACAGCAGCAGCTTCTGCTTTGGTGCTTCTTTGTGCCATCAATTCAGATGATTCTGACGATCAGCTGCCGCCGCGCAAGAAGCCGCGTTCAAAATGGACCGTGGCTCGCAAGAGTGCATCAACAAGGTGCCTATGAGAATTTGATGCGGGAGCTGACTCCTGGAAGATTCCGAGGCCTACCGGCGTTGGATTCGGATGGACACCGGCTCCTTTGAGGATCTCCTAGCAAGGGTGAAATCGCGCATCGAAAAACCATCGTGATCATTTTCGACTCCTCAGTCGAAGTGAACGGCGCAGTTGAAGGGTTCGACGGCATCTCGAGCGAAACACTGAACTGATGGAATAAACTCGACCGCTCCGACAATCCACACAGTGCAAAAAGAGATGTGCTAATTGCAATAGTGATGGGGCTGCTTAGAAATGGGGAGTTGTCAATTATTGAAGTATTCTCGTGCGACTATCTATACTAGAAAATATAGATGTTGCCGTGTTGCTGGAAGAAATTCGCTCAGCCACCGAAATGGGCAAAACGTGTCGTCCGACACAAGTTGCCGAGGTTTCCGTTGCCAAACGCTGTCACACTGAGAAAACATTGTTGCTGTCGTCCATGTTGTTTTGCTGTTTCCTCAGTGTGACAGGGATGTCGGGCAACAGAGCCGACAGCCGACATGTTTCCCTGCTGTTGAGAAACATGTTTTGTTGATGTTTCCGCCGTGTTTCCTCAATGTGACAGGGCCTTAAAGGAAGCAACCGGAGCGACTTTGCTAACAGATCAGACTACAACCTTGGCGGTAACATGATATAGGAGATAGGGCGCGGCAGAGCCTGAACCTGCGCCGACTGTGAGCGCCAATAGATCCGCCGCCATGGAGGGCCGCACAACGCGTAAAAAATGAAGACACATAAAAAAAAAGAATTGAGATTGAATTGAGATTGTCTGTAACTTAATTTATAAGACAACGGTTTCGAGAGTTGTGAAATCCGATTTGGGTATGCTTATGTGACCTACGTAAGTGATGGTCCAGCGAGCCACTTCAAGAAGAAGTACAAACTACACGAGCTGCAGAGCCAGAAGAACACGTCAGCGAGGTGTATTTTTTCCGCAACTTGACATGGCAAGAGTGCCTGTGATTGAATCGGGGGTCGTTTCAAGCACCAGGCTACATTGTACAGCCTCCGACGGCACAACGAGTTGGTGATCAAGTCGGCGTCAGAGGTGGTTGCCCTACTGAACACTAAACTGCCGAACGTGAAACTAATCCACCTCCCGAAAGCTGACGTCAAAGCGTTCAGGTACATGAAAGCAAAGGACTGGCACTCTGTTTCCGTTGTGCGTGGTACTCAGCCCTGTCACTTGTGGCAGTGTACGCGGTCCGACACTTCGCAACCACAGCTGTTCTAGCAAGAACAGTAGACGCAGGAAATATGTATCTTTATAAGTAGTGTACTATGGCTGCGAGAAGCAGATCGAGGTCGCGAGCTTGCGGTGCCACTGAGAAGAAACGAACAGTGATCGCTACATGCAAAACGGGAAAAATATGTACCTCCTCGGAGTACCAGGAGAGCACCGTGACCGACTGAGGTCAGCGTCCGGCAGAAAGAATTAACGTGACAAGCTCCGAATGTGCGCACAGGATCTTGATTAGTTAAACTAGTTTCCATTGTACAACTTTAAACATGTGTTCTTTCTTATCACCATTTAATCCTGGTCGTCAGCAGCCCAGCCTCCTCACGAAGGGTAGGATCCGAAATTCACTGATCCGAGAAATCTGCATATAAATTGTTGACTTGTGCTTCAAACTCACCTGTAATCTTTTATGTGAATTCTTATTTTTCACGAGCTCTTGTCACAGTGCTTTCTCTTTACAGACTCCCTACATTACTCGACACCTTTCTTGCCCCTTTTTTGGAATCGGCAGTGTCCTATATTTTTCTACTACCGTTACGGCAATTCTGTATATTTAGAGCTCTGTAAAATAAAAAAAATAAATAAAACAAATTGCAAAGCATTTCTTGGAGGGCCTGATAGGACAGATTATGAGCCTTGATCTGTGAAAAGTAGAACAAAAAATAGGATGGCCTTCATTTTAAACTAATTTTCTAATCATAGCAAAATCGGTAACCTCTCTACATTTCAGAGTATCTTTTTTGGAAAGGTTATCCTTTTCAATTTCAATGACAGTTTATGCAAATATAAAACAGACGCGTCAAAATCACTTTTAAAAAATTGAATTTTCAGTCTTTTAAGATCTGGATCCGTAAAGCTCTGAATTGCTTCGTAATCGATAATGCATGTTAACCTCCTTTCATTTTATGCAGAGTCTCCGCTCAAAAAATATTAAACCTAAGACGACAACAGTTTTCTTTTTTTTACAAATGTCCAAAAGGACGGTTTCACGCAAGTCGAAAAAACGTGCGCGTAAACCGACAGCGACTTTGTGAATTTCTTTCCTCTGGATAATTTTTATTTTCCCCCAAAAAAAAGTTTGAATATGTTTTTGCCGTTGCACAATAAGTAAAATATATCTTTTGATAAAAATTTAAAAAAAAAATGTAGACCGGACATGGTTGTTCGGTCATATCATGAAACGCCCAATACAAACAATTTGAGGAAATCGGATATTTTTAGAAGTATCTTTTATGTTCTACTCGTTGTGCAGTCCTCCACGGCGGTGGATCGATTGGCGCTCACAGGCGGCGCAGGTTCAAGCTCTGCCGCGCCCTACCTCCTATATCATGTTACCGCCAAGGTTGTACGCTGATCTGTTTGCAAAGTCGCTCCGGTTACTTCCTTTACGTTGCGTAGACGGAGATGCTATACGCGGGCTGTTCAAACGGGCACCGCGATGCATGTTACAGGGTGGCCCACCCCACTCGCGCCGGCCCATGTGTATTTGGTCGGTTGTACGAAAATATATTAGGAATTTTTCCTTCAAAAACTACCGGCCCCCTCTGTGCTGTCAATTTGTCTTTTGCTGACCATCCCGTAGCATTTTTACGTTTTTTTTAATAATATTGAAATTGTGAAGAACGGGTATGTGCACGCCCCATTTATGGCGACCGCGTTAATTAGCGTCAATTTGGCCATATTTCTCGCTTTATAACATAAAAGCCACACAAATATCGCATTATGTTTTTGAAGACTCTGTTAGTACATATTATAAAGGTTAATTTCAGAGAGTTTAAAGAATATTAAGGGTGACCCTTTTTTAAACGATTTTCAAAATATAGCATTTTTAGTTAAATGCCCCTGTGTGAGCAATTCTTGTATAGTTCTCCCGCCAACCAGGACAACAACGTTTCACTCAAAGATGAAGTATACACATAGAAATACACTGGCAAAGTTTGAAGCCCTTCGTTTTTATAGATACGGAGAAAAATATTCTTTAATCCAGATGGTTATTGCGCCATGGGCTGTGTTTGGGATTTTTGTTCCCGAAATAACTGCCTAATACTCGGTGATTTATGCTTCTTGTCAATCCTTACGATGCCTAATTTGACAGTGAATATTTTTAGGCCCGTAGCCAGAACAGATTTTCGGGGAAGCCGCCCGAAATATCAACATTGCGCTATAGGCAAAACGCGCACGTGACTGAGATGATGCTTACAAATTTTTTTTGTGAAATATATTTTTTTTATTAAAATTAAAAATGAACACCGGACATGGTTGTTCGATGTTATCTGAAAACGCCCATGGGCGCTTTTGTTTTCTTCACTATTGGTAGTGCCCGTGCTATTGACGGGGTGATGTTTTAATTTGCATACTGCACAGAAGATTGGCATTGCACTTTTTTTCACCAGCAGAGGAAATTCAATTATCCTCACTGTGGGTTGTAAAAAAATTCCACCAGGCGGCGATACCAAAACTTCTCACCTAGAGTGCCTTCATACACACGCGCTTTTGCTTGAGTGGTGACATCTCAGCCATTTTTCCGACCAATCGTTTTTTATGCATTTTGAAGCGCGCGCTATCTGGTGTCACTCAGCTCGAGCGCGTAGCTTTCGCTAATGCGTAGACGCCATTTTACCGCCCAAGTCACGCACCGAGTGCGCGAGAGCGTCTCGTGCTGGCACATTCAGGGCAACAATGGATGTCTTCACCCTGAGACAGACAGACATGTAGGCACCCTATTCTCACCTAGGGTGCCTACATGTCTGTCTGTCTCAGGGTGAAGACATCCATTGTTGCACTGAATGTTCAGCGAGTGACGCTCTCGCGCACTCGGTGCGTGACTTGGGCGCTAAATGGCGTCTCTGCATTAGCCAAAGCTACGCGCTCGAGCTGATTGACACCGGATTGCGCGTACTTCAAAATGCATAAAAAAACGATTGGGCGTAAAAATGGCTGAGATGTCACCACTCAAGCAAAAGCGCGCGTGTGTATGAAGGCACTCTATTCTCACCTATTCTCACCTTGGGTGAAGACATCCATTCTTGCCCTGAATATGCCAGCGCGTGACGCTCTCGCGCACTCGGTGCTTGACTTGGGCGGTAAAATGGCTTCTATGCATTAGCCAAAGCTACGCGCTCGAGCTGAGTGAAACCGGATTGCGCGCACTTCAAAATGCATAAAAAAACGATTGGGCGGAAAAATGGCTAAGATGTCACCACTCAAGTAAAAGCGCGCGTGTCTATGAAGGCACTTTATTCCCACCGCGAATAGGGAGTATTCGCTGCCGGTCATAGCTGTGTGCACGACTGCTGAGCACGTGCTGATGGCGAGCTTCCAGTTATTTTGCTACGTGCGTTTTACGCTTAACTTACGTTTCAGACTGCAGTCGTGCACATGTCTTTTGTTTGACACTTTCACATGTGGTGCCTGCCGATGACCAGGGCCGGTTTTCTCGAAGCTATGGTAAACCCATTTTGGTAAACCACGGTGCCTAGGAAGGAAAAAGTAGCTAGGTACTGTAATAAAGGGCTGGATATAGAACAACAATAAATATTTTTGATTGGGCAGTAAGATGCGTCATCTATCGGTGAAACAAGCCAGTCATTTTGTTTATCCTCTTTTTCCGCTGGTTGTTATCGATCTATTAGCGCCGAGATGTTTCGGTGGCGCCCTCTTATGGTTTCCATCCCTGACGTCACGACTGGGATTTGCCTCGCCGTGACGTCACCAGTTGGTATCCCGGCTACTGACCATCAGGTGTGACGACGAGTTTGATGGTGTGTGTAAAAGCACAGTGGAAGCTAGGAGCCATCGCAATCCGTAACTAACACCGTTAAAGTTGACAATCTGACAATGCTCATATGCCCATGGTTTGGCCAATCGTGGAAAGCTGACCGCAGAGACGCTTTTGGTCGCGCACATCGCTAATACCCCGTTTCACCTTATGCTGAACCGCAGACAAAGCTAGAAGCGCGAGCTCATGGCGTTGGGAGGTACTCTTAACGCAGCAAAGCTTGTGCCGCCGAGATGTGCCCTAGAGCAAGGAGCTCGCGCTTGTAGCCTTTCTCGCGGTACATCATAAGGTGAAACAGAGTATAGTATGGTATTTTAAGTCAAAATATAGTAATGTTGTACTTGACGACCAATGTGTTTGCTTCAGATGGTACGAATAAATTTTAGCTACTATGCCAGAGTTTGTCGACAAATATTCGAAAATCTTAGAAATATTTCCTTCAATATGTTTCGCCATAAACAACGCATAGCTTTCCCGTGTGCCTTACAGTCTGGCAACGCCGGTGCTGTAGTCTCGTTTTTGTTCCTTGCGACGCACGTTTCTGCGATCCGTTTGCCTCTCTTCCGTTTGCCCAACCGATCCACCGAGTAGCCCACCGACCGACTGCGGACTTACTAACAAAGTGATTTGCGGACCTAATTGTACTTTCATAACGGAAACGATTTGTTTATTTCTCGTTTCTGCAACGCGCGCGCTCAGGACGAGCGCGGGTTGGAACGGGTGTGGACACCAGCGAAACGGTTGTCTGTTCTTGAGTCTCCTCAAGCTAAGATTCTCGTCACCGTTGGATTGCTGGCCACCGGGGGTATGTAGAAACCTCGATCCTGTCGACATACTGTCGGCGCACTGCAAACAAAAAACAGTACAATGTCCCTGCTTTTCACCCGGAACGAAGACTTTACCGAGGATAACCCCTTTCTCTGCAAAGTAATCGCTGCTCATGAGTTGGCGATATAGTGTAGCAAATTAAACGTGTTAGTATAAATATATACCAACACTTGTTCGCAAAACATTATTTTACTCACCATAAAAACACTTGCAAGGCTTATGTACCGTCATATGTCTTGGATCCCGGACTGCTGCAGAGTGATGCGTTCGCGGAATGCTGCCGTCGGTTAGTTTACTAGTCCCTCTGAACTACCGCTTTGCTTGACGTGCTAATAGGTTGATGGTGCGTCATTAATATAACAGCCTGATCGAAATGAATGTTCAGCCGAACCAAGCAGAACTATTAGCCCTCATTAAGCGACGTCGCGGCCATTTTGCTTGTAGGTACTGCTTCTCCCTCGGCGCCCCTGCTCTCCCAGTCCCGTTACCTAGAATTCCCGCTTCTAGGGACATTAGTTAACTTTAACCGTTGCTTTATGCTTTCACCCACGGTTCGCGTTAGAGAAAATGGGCCCAGGGGTTGTGCTCCTGATATGTGAGGAGAAGAAGGAATACAATGTCAAATTAAATCATTCTTGTGCTGGCTCTGAGAGTGTTGGTCCTGTCCATTTTAGCTCATTGTTCCTGGGTTTTTCCACTATAGTTCCACGCCATCAAGACTGCCGGTGTAAGCAACCTATCAATGTGAACTCATTCTGAGCATGCGTTCTAAACTGCATTTACAAATATGGCGTCCAGTGAATATTCCCTATAGAGGCTATTCACTGGACGCCATATTTGTGAATGTCGTTTAAAGCACATGCGCAGAACGGGTTCATATTAATCGGTTGCTAAGATAGGCAATCTTGATGGTGTGGAATGCAGGTTAAAAAATAACTCTGGAAGCTTGCCATCAGCACGCGCTCAGCAGTTGCGCACAAAGCTATGGCCGCCAGTGAATACTCCCTATTCGCGAACAGATGTTTTGGTGGCACTCTCCTATGGTTCCCTGTCGTGACGTCATTACTGTGCTAACAACAAGTTCGATGGTTCTTGTAATGAGCATGGTGGAAGCTTGAAGTCATAGCGCTTTGAAACCAACACTGCCAAAACTGTCAAAATTTAAGTTTTTACACCACTCTTATTTCCTTAAACGAGAAAGCCTTAATTTGCATAGGTCATAGTCAACATTCGACAAATCGCGGAAGGCCGATCATAGCGATGCTTTTGATCAAGGGGAAAAATCCCGGGGATTTCTCCACAGCACACGCATCCCGCGACGAAAACATCAAGCTTTGCGATGTGCAAAAGCCTCGCGTTTTCATCTCGTGATGCGCGCGCGCCGAGGATACATCCCCGGGAGTTCTCTCTCGTGTGAATACCCCTTGTACTAGACTACTTGGGATGGTGTTGGGACCGGAGCGGCTTGGCAACAAGAGCTCGTGAGGGCACGTGTATTGACAGTTTGTGGCGGCGATGTAGTCCAGTTATATGGAAACAATCCCGCACCCCGCCACATTTGGCGGAAATGCGTTTGGAGTCAACAACGCTTTTTTTTTCCCTTTGAGCACTGCGCGCGTCAGACCACGATTTCATAGTTTCGTGTGTTCGATCGAAATATGTATTGAACCTTGTGTATTCTGATTTTGCGGATGGTGAACGCGTAAGAGAGCGCCGAAATGTCGTCGGCGAAACTGCGACAGGACTCTTGCTGCGCACGTGGTTGCCAAATGGGCTACATCAGAGTGAAACGCGTGAAAATGGCGTCTTTTTTCGGCGTTTCAAAGGACAGTGTCACAAGAGATCTTTGGGAAAAGAATCTGCAACGAATGGGCAAGCGTCTTGAAGAAACAAGTGCTGTCTGCGCGCTTCGCTTCGAGCCCCGCTTAATCCTTCGAAATTACGACCACATAATCGCTGGAAAGGAAGCGAGGATTCCTTGTGGATACCCCACGCTTACGCCAGAGGCGGTGCCAACTCTGCTGCCAAGTGTACCCAGGACCTGAGTGGTGACCATCCAGCAGGACGAGAGGAAAGGAAGCGGAAGGCAAGTCCTCCAGAGCCCATCGTTGCAAAGCGTTGGGGGCTCGCTCGGGATACTGGCCGGTTGTCACCAGTGGTGAACAGCGAAGCTCCTGCCGTGATCCCACAAGGCATCGATCGCAACGCACTAGGCTCCCTGAATATGCCAACTCCCCTACTGGGCCGTTCACAAGTTCAGCAACTTCCACGGTGTTGCTTATTTGGAGACTGCTCTTGAGCCGAAGTCTAACAAGACCAGCATCGAAAGGGCGGTGTTCATTTGTTTCTCCAACTTACCTGATATGGTATGCCAAGCATACCTTCAGGGCCATGTATTCGCTGCACATTGTATTCATGTGTTTCAATGCCGTGCTGCAAACTATTGCAACTTTTGCCTTGCCCTATTTATTTGTGCTGTTGTTTCCTGCTCTAAATGACGTGAAGTAGTTGCTTGTTTTCTTCTTTGAATCTTATAAAGCATTACATTTTCAGCCCACGTTGTCTCAGTTTTTGGAATTAATTTCAATGTTAAAACGCGTGATAAAAATTGTAACGGCTTATAAGCCATTTCTTACAAGTGAACGTCGGGTGGTCCTCGGATGGTCGAGGCAGCCATGAAGGAATATAAGATTCTCATTTCTTCGCGACCGTCGCTTGGGTGGTTTGTCGCATAAATGAACACAAGAACGAGTGACAAGTGAAGCGAGTTGATTAAAGTCATGAAGAAGAAGAAAAAGACGGACAGGAATAAAGACAGTTCATTTAACCTGGGGTCCTTATAAACATGCTAAAACAATCTCGGGCTTTAGTATGTGCCGTTTCATTTCATCGTAAAATAAAATAGCAAAAAAAGAACTGCTTCCGAGTTGTAGATATCCCCACCAAATATTTAATGTTTGGCCTTTTGCAACCAAGGAATTTGGCATTTGATTTAAAATGCTCACCATCCGACGAACCAAAATTTGCAGCTAATTCTACGCTGCAACAACTTGCAATCCGCTTCTTTAAAGTCGCAATTGTTTTTATGCGAAGGCAGAGTGATGAAGCTTCTGCCGTCCAATACATTAAAGCATCTTAATGCCAACGGTCGTGCCGCAGCGTAATTGATGCCCCGGTACGACCGCTGGCAGGTCGTAGCTGTATCAGAGATCCTATGTGCACTCTACCAAAGCGGCACCGAAATTTTTAATTTTCGCGCCTGCAGCTGCGCATGCGCACACCTTCTGTCTAAGGCGCCGGTGTCGACACATGTCGCGTTCAATACCACGCGCCTCAGGCGAGCCGCTCCGCTCCCAACACAGGTATTCTAGTACACTGTACCTTAATAGCACCGTAACTATTTGCGGTGAGAAGCTCACTAGAGGCGCTATTGTTTTCTTCACTTTAGGTAGTACACTTGCTAACCACGCGGTAGGAAAGGGCACAAAGCTCGCGCTGAGGGTAGAGATTCTAGTGTCAGCGTAAATGTGAACGGATGCTTATAGACGCTTTACACACGCGCCAGAATACAGCCGCCATGGCTGACCTTCTCTTGTTTTACCTAGAGCTTTATTTAGTGACTCTAGTTTTACCGAGATACCGAGGCACTGAAATTGGTGTGGACGAGCCTCCGCAAAGGTCAATGCTGGGGAGAAATACAGAATAAAATCGAAGATGGCAATAACCTGGCCTGCTATGGTAATATTGAAGTGAAGTAAACGTAATAATGGGAAACAAAAACTGAAGGTCAGTTATGGCGGCGCCCATGCACAGCTGCTGCAAAGCGTCTATAACGAGCTCACATTAAAGGGCCCATGAAACGAATTTTGCGTTGGGATGAATGATTTTAAATTGGGACTCTACTAATCGCATGTCGTTTAGTTGGCCAAAAGAAAGAGGCTAGAAATTCAAAAGCCAGCTTTCTCGGTACGAACATTTTGAAAATATAGCGGACTATTTTGTACCTTCTTGCCTTCGAAAGCTCTCCGCCTTTTCACTATGATACATCCGCGGTTCTAAAGGCGCGTCACCGGCGCCAAACTGACGTCAGCAGAGCCCAGCTCACGCATTGGACACGAGGACTGCGTCACTCGGACGTATGCGCTCGTCAACAATCAATCCGTCGACGAATATTTGGATTCGCGTTCGTGGCCAATGAGTGCCCTGACAGAACTTATCATCACTGGGCAAGGACAAGTTCTATGGTGTGCATAAAAAGCACGATGGAAGCTAGAGTCATCGCACCGGTGACAAAGGAATGTCACGACCACGTGATTTCACAATCCGCATTTGAGTTGAGGATTAAAGCTAAGGAGGAAGAAGTAGGAAAATCGTTTCATGACCCCTTTAAGGGGGATTCAACCGCTATTTATTTGTACCCTTTTCCTCATAGATGGCGCGGACTTTTTCCGGAACAAACGAGTTGCATGCTCTCAGCTGCGCATGCAGGTCGGGCGCTCGAGGTGCGCATGGGCCACGGGCTGTTCGCCGTCGATCTCGAGCTAGATCTTCTTCGCTCTGCGTCCGCCGCTGCAGGAAGCGGCCAACAGGCGGCGTGAGATACGAGCCAGTACTAGCCAGTACATACGTAGATTACAGTGGCTTACGAAACGTAGAATAAACTTAGATTTCCGAATGAATTCGAAGTTTCATTCACGTTCGAAATTATCGAGAGCACAAGGTGCTGCGTTGCGGCCGTTTGGACCACCACATTTAACACGCAAACGTTGTTTTGAAAAAAAAGAAAAAAAAAATATATATATTAGCTTAATTTAAACTTAGAAAACAAAAAAAGAAATAAAGTAGCAGTTTTGCACTTCCTATGTCCTATGTCGGCCTGCTCTTCGTCTGAATACTGGTTTGCAAACCCGCTTCCAGGATGTGTGGAGTAAAGCCCATCTACCCTGGGAAAAGTGGCGCCAATCATTTTTGTGGAAATGCTCGAGACACGTGCCGCGCGCCACTTCTGGGAAGAACTAGAGCCACTAAATAAGATGCGCTTAGAGTATCGGCACTCTGTTCCCCAACATTGTTGTTGGCGCCGGCATTTTGGTGCTTCTGCATAGTAGATGCAACTGCCGATCGTCTGATTCAAAAATGCGACTTCCTCAGCATTAGATTCGGTGTTAGAAAGCTCATATAAAACTGCTTTGCTTTGTCGCGAACTGTTTAAACATTTGTGGAGGACGGAAAAGCGTTTCCAGTAATTTCAGTTAAATCTTCAGATAACTGTCATCCATAATTTTAAGCCACAATATGAACAAGTGTCGCTACTCGGAAGCGTAGCTTATTTAGTGGCACTATATATAGAGGAACATGGCGTCTGAAATCGAGCTCAGTGCTGCGCTGTTCCGCCATGATCCTCCCGAATGCCACTAAATAAGCTACGCTTCAAGGGTAACGACACTCGTTCATATTGTGGCTTAAAATAATGGCTGCCAGTTATCTGAAAATTTATCTGAAATCAAGGGAAACGCTTTTACGTCCTCCACAAATGTTTAGACAGTTCGCGACAAAGCAAAGCAATATTACATGAGCTTCCTAACACCAAATCAAATGCCCAGGAAGTCGCACTTTTGAATCATGACGATCGGCAGTTGCGTCTGCTCTGTACAAGCACCAAGATGGCGGCGCCCACAGCAATATTGGGAAACAGAGTGCCGACCCTAAGCATCGCCCATTTAGTGGCGAGGTCCACACTTCTGCACATCCATAGGTGTGCACCTCGTCGAAGAGGTCCACACTTCTGCGCGTCAAGTCAAAAGCAACAAGAAGCAACCGTTTCCCACCCGTGAACTGTACCAAGGAGTTCTCTGTCCAAGCTACTCTACGACTCGTCCACAATCGCGCGCCAAGTGCACAACAGCTGACAAGATTGGCAACGGGTATGGCAAGAAAGGACACTTTCCGTCTGTCTGCCTGTCAGCGAAAAAGAACCACTCAAATACACAAAGCCATGTTGCACTCGAGTTATCCTCGTAAACTCCATAAGTTGAAGATGCTGCCGGCAAGTGAAGACTAAATTCATTTGATAAAATTCACGCTTACAAGTACCGCCAACCATTAATATGGAAACACGCAAGACAGGTGCGAGGAGTGGGTGCTTCGCTGCCATTCGCTTCCAAGGGCCGCTCATTTCAGTACTGCGCCGACAACTGCTTCCAAGAGCCGCTCGAGACACGGGCCTGGTGCACTAGCGCATTTGACGCCACTTGCAAGACAAACGCAAACACATCGAAAGGCTTTAGTCGAGACAGGTAAAGAGAAATCAATGGCCAAGTGCAATAAAAAAAAGAGGATCGGTGGTTGAATGGGCTAGAGCACACCAGCTTGGAGCACGTGGAGTGAAAGCTTGCGCTGTATAACCCAGGGATCCTGGGTAGTTCACTGTATCCTGGGTTCAATCCCCACTCCGGCCCGTTTCGATCTGGATGAGCATCGTACCGGCGTGCGGTCGTCTATCACTATTGCGTGATGCACGTTAAAGACCCCAGGCTACCGGTTGTACTGCACTGGCTAAATTGCTCACCTACAGCTGGGAGACAGGTCGCCCGTTGAGGCAAACTATGTTCTAGACCAGGGGGCTGTGTTGCACGTTTTGGACTCCCAGGAGACTAGGGAGAAGGAAGTGACGTCAACAACGCTCTTTGAATGTTGGTTGGTGGAGTCGCTGAAGACGGTATCTGCAGAAGATACGTTCATTCAGACCTACGTCTCTTCCTTCTCCCTAGTCTCCTGGGAGTCGAAAACGTGCAACATAGCCCCCCAGGTCCCCAGGGGTCTCAAACACGCGGCCCGCGACTTGCTGGGATGCGGCCCGCAGGCAACTGGCTAGGAGTTCCGGTTCCCATGTCTCGAGCGCAAGAAATAGCATACGCCATCGTGATCTCATCTCGCCTTTTCATTTTCGCTCGAAAAGTAGTTCCTCTTTTTAACGTATTCACATTGTTTTTACTGATCTGTGTTCATTTGCCCTTTGTTTCGTCTTATGTTTTGCTTGACAGCTTTTTGTAATGTACAACGATTCCGCTACTACCTATGGTGGCGCAGTTGTTGCAAAAGAGGCTCCTTGGGGTGTAGGGATGGAGCCTCATGACTACTCTGCTGTAGAGAGCGAATCTAGATAGGCGGGGTCCCTCCATGGTGATAAGTACAGAGTGAGATGAGCCTATTCTTCGAGCTTCTATGGCCTTGGTTCCTTGGATCTCAAGTTGGTGTTGAATTTCTTCGTCTGGGACGGACATTTGGATGCTTTGTATAACACATTTGACTGTTTTATTTCCACTGGTTTTAAAGGCGAGAATGGGGTGCTGTTTGTTGAGGACTAATATTTGCGAAGGTGGAGGAATTTCTCTGCTGCGGTCCTGCGTTACGTGTCTATCGCAATGAGGTTCGGAAAGGCTCTCACTTTTACGTAGGTGTCTCTTTTTTCTGCCGTGGTGAGTGCCACCGCTTGTACAAGGCTTCGTCCTATAGCATCAGGTAATAATTTACTGAGGTCTGTGCCGTCTGTGAGTTTGATTATCACAGTTATATGTTCTTCGAGTCGTTGGTTTGGCGCACCTACGACTTTCCAGTCTTGTCCTGTGGCGATTTCTTCTGTGTCCATGCTTGTTGGAGGTGTCGGGGCGGGAGTAGCCAACATGCCGCAGGGCGGTAGTTGATTCCTTGATCTTACGCCTGGTGTTAGGCCCGTCTTCGTTCGGCCATGGGAGATGAGTAAAGGTCCGGTGTCCTTTGACACCGGGTTTGGTGGTGCCTTTACTCACTTGTCGTGCTTGGTGTCCTTGTGCTAATTTATTTTCGTAAGGCCTTTACTCGCGGCGATTACATATAGAGTTTGGGTAAAATTATTGGAGCTCGCTGTTCTGCCGTGCTGTCTGATCATCGCTTCTTCTGCCTTTCTCTCTACCATGTTGTTGACCTTCACTTTACTTATTTTGTAGAAAACAACGATGCGTTGCGCTGGGTTGCGCGCCCATGCAGGCCCGTACGTCACCGTTGAGGGGGAGGGGGAGAGGGAGACAAGGATAAAAGAAGATAACAAAAGACGAAAATAAAAGTGAGAATGTGGCAGTCATAGTGTCGTCATCGTTGTCGTGTATGGATGAGGCGTATCATGGGCTGCCGTGCAATAGTTCAGCTAGGCAGTGGAAAAGTCGGACTGTCCCTGCGTATGGCGACTAGCGCTCGAGAGTGAGGTTCTATGTCCATCTTTCTAGGCGGTTACACCTTCCTGGAACGTCAGTAGTGTCGCTATATTATGTCGCATAGTCGCGTGCGACTCAAGAATTTGGCTAGAGCGGTTGGCAGCTTTTCCGCCTTGGCAGCTTTTGCTGTGGGCCTAATCAGCTCTTCCAGGGTGTCACTTGGGCATCCGAGGGCGGAGTAGGTTTGTCTTAGTTCGCCCCGCTCTTCTTTGTATAGGGGGCACACACATAGAAGATGCTCGTCGTCTGCGGTTACCCTGCATTTACCGCATGCGTCATCTCGGTGGTCCTTCCATTTTGCCAGGTAGGCGGGAGTGAAGGCGCTTCTGGTGCGTAATCTGTGAAGGACGGCCGTTTCGTTTCTCGTCAGGCGTCCGGGAATTTTAGCGGGTAGGGGTCCATTCTCGAGCTCCGGATGGCGTGCAGAGATAATTCGCCGCGTCAATAGGCGAGCGTCTGCGAAGGCGGGGACCTCAGAAGTGGCTCAGTTTGGCTCGTCGTGGGCCCGGTCCGCGAGGGCGTCAACTGCTTCATTGCCCACGATCCCGTGGTGAGACGGAAGCCACTGAAAGGCGATCGTCCATCCTCCCTTTTGGAGATGCTGAGCCTTGGCCATTACCTCCCGTGCGAGTGCAGGTGCCCTGTCGGGTTTCTCCAGGAGTCTTAGCGCCGCCCTAAAGTCCGTGAGCAAAACCAAATTCCCCGGTTGTTTCCCATCCGTCATTGCCAGTCCCAGGCGGAGGGCTGCCAGCTCGGCTATTGTGGATGACGCATGAAAGCTCAGCTTCTCCATTCTGCTGTGTCCTCCCGAGATCGCCGCAGCCGTAGCTGTTCTTCGTTGTGCTTTCACTAACCCATCTGTGAATGTCCGTGTCCATCCGTGGTAGAACTCGTCGATGTGCTGTGATGTGTGTTGATACGCTACTGTCGCTGGGGTTACTCTCTTCGGACCCATCTGCGCGATATTCATTTCGATCTTCACTGTGGGAGGCTCACTGGGCGGCGGTGTAAGTTTAATGTGGGTGGTTGGGCACCCAGCAATTTCTTCAAGGAGATTGACGAGTGTCGCAAGATGTGCACGGCGAGTCGCTATGTTCTTCACGAGTGATACTGTGCTGGGAGTTTCTTGCATCCGTATGAGATGTCGTAGAGCCCGCTCGGTCGCTGCATTTTGCACTGTGTTTGTTCCCGATTCTACTAGCGTGTGACGCGATGATGCCGTCCGTGGGACGCCTAGACATATGTGCAGTGCCACTCTTTGTGCCCTTTCCAAGCTTGTCCACTGCCTGTGGTTGAGGTCGAGGAGTGTGAGTGCGTAGAGCGTTCGTGCTTTCATCAGTTCATGGTAAAGTTGAAGCATCATGCGTTGTGAGGTGCCTCTTCGTATCCCTCCAAGGATGCGAAGGATGGACGTTGTTTTCTTGTTGCTGTTGAGGACTGTGCTCACAGCTGGTTGCCACGAGACTCTGTCATCAAGTTTCAGGCTCAGACATGTTGCTTGCTTTACTATTGGTACTGGGGTCCCTGCAAACTCTAGAGGCAATGTGAACTTGTACGTCCTGTGTTGCGCATTGAGCAGGGCTACCGATTTTGCCGCGGAGAGGGTGAGGCCCAGTGTCGTTAGAAAATGGTAGATGTTGTCCAAAGCTCCCTGCATTTCCTTCTGGACGCTTTTCCTACAGCAGCCTCGGTCGGCCGCCCAGATGGCAATATCATCTGCGTAAACCGCCATGTGCACTGGACGGTTCGTCCGTTCGCCTATCCGGGCTGCTTGCGGCAGCGCCGCCAACGCCACACTGAACAACAGCGGGCTGAGTACGCTGCCTTACGGTACCCCTCGTGTCATACGCCTCACTGTGATGCAGACCCCCGCAGCACTCACTTGTGCCTCGTGGCCCTCCAGGAACGCGCGGATGAAGGCAAGCATTCGGCCACCGTTTCCCAGTCTTTTCAGCTCTGTCACGATGCTGTTGTGTTCAACGGCATCGAAGGCCTTGGATATATCGAGGAGAACTACACCTGTTGTTCGGTGTCGGGACTTGCCGTCCTCCAACGCTGTGACCAGGTCAGCGATGGCGTCCGCTGTCCATCTGCCGCGTCGAAATCCTGCGTAGCACTCTGGCAGAGCTCCTACCGTCTCGAGATGCTGCACCAGCCTGCAGAGGATTATCCGCTCGAGGAGCTTCTTGACGCACGACGTGAGTGCTATCGGACGGTAGGAGTTGGGCTGGTCTGACGGTTTGCCTGGCTTGAGCAGTGGCACGATGGTGACCTTCTTCTAGTCTGCCGGGAGGCA
Organism: Ixodes ricinus; assembly: GCA_037355805.1. Taxonomy (NCBI): domain Eukaryota; kingdom Metazoa; phylum Arthropoda; class Arachnida; order Ixodida; family Ixodidae; genus Ixodes; species Ixodes ricinus. The sequence continues at coordinate 152,964 of JAZHYW010016408.1, forward strand.
TGCCGTCGTCCATACCTCGTTCAGGTATGCCAGGAGGTCTGGCAAGGCGTCCTCTTCGAGGTTTCGGAGCGCTCAATTTGTCACTCCGTCAGGTCCGGGAGACGACTTCTTTCGAGGCAGCGATGCGAGGGCGCGTTTGAGCTCATGGAGATGAAGGTCTTCCTGTCCTATCGTCATCGCCTGAAATTCCGGCGGTCTCTATCGGATCCAGCCTTTGGGTGGTTTCCTCGGTCCTGCAGGGAGGGACGGGGTACTGAGTAGTGCGTCCGCGATGAGTTCTATCACAGCTTGTGTGCTAATATGCAGCTTGATGGCCATGCCGATGATGGGGTGTCTTGGTCCCGGTCTGCATGTCAAGCTCCTTGCCATTCTCCACGCGCTTGTGCTCCCTCTCTCAACCATGGGGAGCGTTTGCTCTTTAATGGCGGATGCCTCTATCGGAGATTGGTCCCAAGTGCACACGCCCTGCGGTATCGCGTGGCTAGGCGAAAACCAGGCGGAAAGGCGGAAACGCTCGCGGACGACCAAGGCGTTCGTCACATGTAGCTCGTATAGCAAACGCAGTCCATAAACCACGTGACTCAAATCTATCAGTTAGAAATCCTCTGTAATACACGCTCTCTGATTGTTCGCTGCCACCTAACGGTTGTCGCCGCCGGCTCGTCGGTAAGCACGCGTGACGAATTGGCCCAATAAGTGTGAAGTTGCCGCTCCAAACAAACCGTTGCTAGGGGCGTTGTAATGGACGAATACATGGACTGGAGTTTGCTCCGAAAGAATCATTAGTCAAAAATCGGACGTGGAATCTAGAAGTCAAACAATAACAGACAAAGGAAGCCTAGATTTCACACTGAATATGACAGAAGTTTGCCGAGATTCGCCTGTTTCGAAACATTTGCGACGGCAACATTCGCTCCACGGGACGCCTTGAATGTCTGTTGCAGACGACGAACTCATGAGGAACGCACACGGAATGACTGAACTATTCTCTCTGCAACAGTTTGAATCGTTTGTACAATGATACGGTTTTGATTTTGTAATTATTTGGAACATCCTAAGAAAACTAATCACGTTCATAACGAATTGTATTTCCGTGCGATACTGTTTGACGAAAAACATCGCACGCGCGGAGATCTGCTAAAATACAGCGAAAAAAGCAACTGTTTCGAACATGGTATCAAAGCAGCGTCAAGCCCTCTTTCTTTTTTAGAGCGCAGCTCTAATGGTACGTTTACACTTGCGGATCCGCCAGCGAATCCGCCCAGCTTTGCCGCTGGGGCGAAACGCTGGGCGGAAAACGCGGCGGCGAGCCGTATAGGTCCAGGACCTATTTCTGCCGCCGAACGAGGCGTTTCGCTGACCGGATGTGACATTCTTGCGCAGCGCGACGCTGCCTACGTCATGAGTATGCGTTCTGTTGCGTTAATTGAACGTCAAAGACTTACGGTAAGAAACAGAATGGATTTACTATTTACATGACGAAGTTAATCTGCTGGTGTCGGTGATCGCAGTCGTTCCGTACGTCTTCTTCTTCGATCTGCCGCGAGCCAAACCGTTGCTTCGTCTTCCTCGTTTTCGTCAACCGCATATTTACACGAGCACTGTACGGCTGTTTCGCGTGAGTAGGAGGTGCCAAAATTACAATTCACAACACGTTCTTCCGGGAGCAGCAACGCCCGGGAGAGACAGCCGAGGTGGGAACTCTCGCGCCTTCTCGTCATATTTGACCGGATGTTACGAGAACAGCTGCCGCAGCCGCCGCCGCCGCCGCCGCTCGAAGGAAATAGATGTAAACGCAACCCGCTCGTCGCCGCCGCCGCCGGGAGCGGATCCGCTCCCGCGGCAGCGGATTTCTTCTCAGGTGTAAACGTACCATAAACTCAACCTGCTCGTCGCCGCCGCCGCCGGGAGCAGATCCGCTCCCGCGGCAGCGGATTTCTTCTCAGATGTAAACGTACCATTAGGCGCCCGTTTCCGGCCAGGCGGCGTCGCCGTCGCCGTCGGCGTAACCGCCCGAGGTCACGTGACCCCCGGGTCACGTGGTCCCCAGGTCACGTGGCCCCAGGTCACGTGACCCCCTAGGTCACCGTGACCCCCAAGGTCACGTGATGATGATGATGATGACGATACGGATGCCGATGACGTCATCAGTGACGTCACTGAGGACGTCATCGGCATCCGCATCGTCATCGTCATCATCACGGATGACGTCATCAGTGACGTCACTGATGATGCCATCGGCATCCGCATCGTCATCGTCATCATCATTGATGACGTTATCAGTGACGTCACGTGACCCCCCCGTCACGCTTCCACTTCCTCCTCCTCCTCAAGAGCTGCGCTCTAATTCGGCGTTACAGGGAGTTGTAAACGGCTTTCACTTTTTTTCTTTTCTTTTTAGTTGGCGAGGGTTGTAATGAAGGAGCCATTATTTGACTTAACGTAAGCTGTTGGAGACGCAAACTTTGTTTTTTAGGCTCGCAACATATGTTTGAGTTTTTTTTGCACATGCCTTGTAACCATCACACTGAAAACAAATTCCTACGATTTTGTTTTAGTTTCAGGTAAGACCCCAAGCACGCAGGACTGAGAAGAAACGCTTCTCTGTGCTTCTAGAAGATTCGAGTTTACTCTTACCGGGAGTGTAAAAGATAAGGAGCTTAGAATCACCATGCCTAGGCAGTTTCGCACATTCTAGGTCGAATATTCGAGATGCCGAGTGCAGTAGATAAGGAGTCGAGCGTGGCTCTGTCGACTCACAGCCAGCTGTCGCTCCGACACATCATCGCGCTGCTGCCGCCGCCAACACTCATCCTTTATTTTGTTTCTAGGCAAGAGTTCGCCGATTAAATCTTCATTTTCAATTTTACGTTTGTCGATCCGTTTCCGTCTGCCACAATTTAAACTGTTACGGACAGTTCGTTCGATCACACAGATGTGTGCTGAAGCAACTGGGCTCTCAGAAATTCCTGAAACGGTGTGCTGGCCTGCACTTCGATCTTGACACTCTTCACGTCGTCGTCGATGCGTGATTCGGCCAATTCGGCTTCACAGTGTGTGTTTTTTATGAAGTATTGCAGCAAGCCCCACGGGAAGGCGTTCGCACACCTCAGTGTTGATCAAAGCTTTGCCGGGCACACTTCGCTTTCAGAAACTCCCGCGGGAATGTTGGCCCTGAGAATAGAAGTTTTGTCGATCATCGCCAATTTAATTTCACGCGGTGGCGCACTCCCTTGGAAAGAACCACCGAACCCAGAAAGCCAATGTGTCGTCTGCTAGCAAGTCAAAACAGCTTGTGAAATCTTTATTACTGGCTTCTGGCATTGGTTTATGGTACTGATACGATAGAAAAAGTCTTCATGATTAGATTTTGAGAAGACACAATGCGTACAAAAGAAAATATAATAATTTTTTTATCAGAGTATTTCTAACCTCACGTGGGGCCCCTATACATTTATACATTCCAACGTTTGTAGCAGTGGTTTGTTTGGAGCGGATCGCTATGTTGTGACGTCACCACTTATGGGATGAATGGTGCGGGCCTACTGTGGCCGTCATTATGACGACGAGACTTATGTTTATCACAAATTCTGCAAGATTTTTCCGTGTCGCAAAACTTGACCGAACGTAATTTGAGTGCAGCGGCTGAAAAAAACCTAGAGATGAAAATGATTTTTTTTTTCTCGCTAGGGTTGCCCAGGTCGGGGCTTGCGTTATGTCCGCTCATTTACTATTCACTGGACGCCATATTTGAGGACAATGTTTAGAGTAACGTTGGTTTAGAGCGCATGCACAGAACGAGCTCGTGTTATCAGACTACTTAGACCGCCAGTCATGATGGCGCCAAATGCATGTTGCAAAACAACACTGGAAGCACGCCGTCATCACGCGCTCAGCAGTCAAGCACTCAGGTATAGACGTTTTTTGTTTGCTGTCGTTCTCAGTCACGTGGGTTTCGTATCGGGTATAGGGGACAAAAAAATAATCAAACATTTCAACCTGGATTATGCGAGAAAATATAGGTGAGGCAAACCAAGAATGTGTGATAATCACGCATTTTTCGTAAACACCTACCAGCGGCGTGGAGAGATCAAAAGAGTGTTTTA